>SNQJ01S0002320.1:165182-202381 GCA_010110895.2 Picea sitchensis | reverse complement strand
CTCATCCTCGAAATGGCCCTGATCAACCTCTCTATCGAGGCATCCTCTGCTGGGACCTCCCCTTCATTATGTCCAGCTTCCTCTTCAATCTCGGGATCACTGAACTCTCCTGCGTCGCCTCCACGCCTCTGTGTGGCCTCCATATCTTCGAGTCTCACCCTGAGATCTCGTATCTGAAGTTCCATCTCTGCATTCCCTGCTGGATTTCCTGCTGGTCTACCCCTTCTTCGGGCATCCCTGTCTTCGCGATCAGGCGATTTCCTTTCTCTTCGCGGCGGAATTATATCTTCTCTATCCCTGCTTCAGAAAGCAAAGAATCCTGCTCTGATACCACTCTGACGCCACCCCACTCTCACAGTGGCCGGTCGCTCCACCAGGACCTTCTTGCTGTTTGGCCCGAAGAACTCAAAAAGTTCTTCACTCCTCTCGAGAGAATCTACCCACAGTAACTTTTCCCTCACTCCGGTCCTCCCTACTTGATCATCGGAGGATCTGCTGTCGCGACTTCGCGAGTCCTGCGCTAACGGGTGAAGTCCTCGGATCCCCAAGGTCCGATGTCTTACCTGGTCAGACGTTGACTCTCCTCGGCGTGTCGGGACCTCGCGCTATCGCAGCTTGTGCACTAGATCTTTGGGTTTCCAAGCCCCGAGATCCAAGACTCCGAGGTGTTGACTATCTTGCTTTCTCGCCTTTCGTTAGCTCTCTACGCGCAAGACAAATCTCTAAACCTTCTTATACCCTGAGACCCGAAGTCCCGAGATCACCCTTCACATCAACCACTATGACTCACGTCGTGTACGTGATTTTCGCGACGTCATCTCTCGCGTTCTCGCGCCCGCTTTGGCCAACCTATCAACTCCGCCTACGTGAAGCGTCAGTATGCCCGATCTCCGAGCAGAGTGGTGATTGTTGAAGTTCTTCGTGACACTACTCAAGTCACCGATTCTCTTCCTCTATGAAGAAATCTTCATTCTTCCTCCGTTGTTCCATACGACCTCCACTGGGGTCGATTCCACAGCGAACTAGGGGAACTATCCCTCCTGAGGTTTTTTTCTTCAGGCTCCCTCCGGGATTCCTCGAACACGCTCCCAGTGCTCCGCCTTCAATCACTTCCTAAAATGATGAAGTCTTCCGGCCTTTGTGCATTCACGCCACAACAGCTTCGAACTTCTCCTTCTCAGACTTGCTACTGAGACTCAAACTCGACCTGCACTCATCTGCATGGCTCGAATAACTCGACTCAAACTCTGAACAAAGTGAGAATGAAAGTTCAACTGTTTAGCCCCCCCCCGACGCACTCTATGCAGAGGAATTCGACTGCACCCTATGCAGGAATCTCCTGGCCTAAACAGAAAAACAATTGAAACTCATTCTCTCAGGTTACGAACCTGATACGCAATCACATATGCAGCATAAAGAAGATAAGCATAGAAAGAAGCAAGTATGCAGCAAAATAACATCAACAGCACAAAGAATTCAAACACAGCCATGAAATTGAATCAAGAGTTCTTTTTCTATTAATTCAATCTGTACATGGGGTTTCTTCACAAATTCCCTATTATGTTCTCTCTTTCTCTTTATGCTAATACTGATACTGATGCTAATGCCAATGATCCAATAATACAAAGGAGGGTGTCTATATCCTATTTTCCCTCTCAAAAGCTAAATTGTCAAATCTAAACTTAATGGTCCTATCTACCTGCACTAAATCTAATCTCTCTGCATTAAATCTAATAAGTGCCTCTTCTGTACAAGGACGAGAGCTTATCTGCTCCCGGTCTATTTCAGTGTACAAGTACGCCTAAATATGGAGGCTTTTATTTAAACGGTAGCGCTCATCAAAATGGTCAAAACCGTGATGCTGGCGTCACCCTGCGGTCTTCTTTCTTTTCTCCACATGTAGCCTCGCGTGACGAGGTGTGGATGCTCCTGCATCATGCGGTCTTGGTTGGATCTGCGCATGGATTGCGCTCCATGATCCCAAATCTTTTGACTGTAGTGGCACCCATTAAAGAGATGCTCTTTGGTTTCCTCCTGTTGGCAACATAAGGCACAAATGGATGGTCCTATAAAGCCTCTTTTCCTTAAGTTGTCCCACGTTAGGGCTCTGTTATGCACCACGAGCCATAAAAAGGTGGAGACTTTGGGCCAAAGAGCCGGATTCCAGACTTTACTCCAGATGTGTTCTTTTCTTTGTTCTTGGTATTGACCCTGCAATAGATAGGCTTCCTTTATGCTGAAAATGTTGGCTGTTGAGTATCCCCATCTGAGAATATCTGGTCCCTCTCTTGTGAGAATTTTCCTGCGTTTGGCTTGATTGTGCCAGCCCTGCAGGTTGAGATTATGCGGGATCTCGAGCTCTTGCTGTGAGAGTTTCCATTGTTTCCATTTTGAATGTCTCGATTGAGGTTTCCAAAGGTTTCTGACTTTTAGAGCATTGTTCCCGAGGGGGCCTTGTTGGAGGTCGGATAGTTCCTCCATGGCGTCCAGTGGTGTGAGTTGCTGCCATGAGTCTTGCCAAAACAGGGCGCTTGCTCCATCTCTGATTTTGCAAAAGGCGTGCTCCTGTATTAGCTTGCAATTCTACCAAGCTGTGTTCCAAATATGCGAGCCCTGTAGTTGATTGTTGTGGTGGATTAGCTGGTCCTCCGGTGTGAATGGGACGTATTTTCGTTTCCATAGCTATACCCAGGCTGTTGTTGGATTTTTGAGCCACCTCCACTATATTTTAGCCCCCATTACCTGATTGAGCTTCCCTGAATCCTTGAGTCCCAGTCCTCTCTGAAATTTTGTCTTGCAAAGTGTTTCCCAGCTGACTAGCGCCCATTTCTTATTGGGCTGATGAACACTCCAGAGGAAGTTTCGCTGAAGGTTTCTGATGGATTTAATGATCTTTTTGGGTGCGGCTAAGGCTGTGAACAGGTAGGTAGGTAGTGCTTGCAGTACTGATCTGATAAGGATCAATCTGGAAGCGATATTGAGAGGTCGAAAGGTCCAATTGCTCAGCCTGTTCGAGATAGAGAGGAGGAGGCTGTCCCAAGAGATGGAGCGAATTGTCGATCCTACAAGGGGGACTCCAAGATAATTGGACGGAAGGGAGCTCCTAGGTATCCCGAGAAGTCTAGAAATGTGGATCTGGATGCAGGACGGGGTGTTAAAGAAAAAAAGTTTGTACTTGTCCAAGTTTAGCACCATGCCTGAGGCTTCGGAGAAGTCTGATAAAATGGAATTGAGTTTGATGGCTTCCCTGGTCGTGGGAGAGTTCATTAGGAGTGTGTCATCTACAAATTGGCTATGAGAGGGTGGTGGCTGGATATTGTGCAAGGGAAGGCCTTTGAGAGAGCCTTCCCGAACTGATGCCTGGATGTAACGTCCCAGGCCTTCTGCCATGAGTACAAACAGGAAGGGAGAGAGGGGGTCCCCCTGTCGTATTCCTCTTGTCGGTGAAAACGGTTGGGAGGGAACGTCGTTGACTAGAATGGAGAAGAAAGCAGAGGAGGTGAGGTTTAAGATCCAATTTGTCCATCCCTGATTGAATCCAAAAGAGTCTAGGACAGCTCTAAGGTACTTCCAATTGGCTCGGTCGAAGGCTTTAGAGAGATCGAGTTTGATGAGCATACCTGGAAATCGAGTAGTTTTAAGGGAGTGGATGATCTCGTGTGCCAGGATGACACTGTCCATGATTTGTCTCCCTTCGACATACCCCGCTTGCTCCTTTGAGATGACGAAAGGCAGGATGGGTTTTAGACGATTGGCTATGACCTTCGTGATGATTTTATAGATCACATTTCATAAGGCTATGGGTCTAAACTGTTTTGGGTTCATGACTCTTTCTTCCTTCAGGATGAGGGTAAGAAAGGTGGCGTTTAGAGTGGATAGTACCAGTCCTGATGCTCATGATTCTTCTACCACCTCCCATACCTCATATTTAATCAGGTCCCAACAGTGGTGGAAGAAGTCCGTGGTGAAGCCGTCCGGTCTAGGGGCTTTTCCTGGAGGAAGGTTTTAACTGCATGAGTTACTTCTTCCTGGGTAATGGGCCGTGTCAGCACTGCATTTTTCTCTGGAGTGACCAGCGACGGAATTTGCTCAGTGACCCTCTGAATGGCTTATGTTCTGTCAACATTTGGTTCCATGAGCAGGTCCTGATAGTAACTGAGAAGCTCTTCCTCGATTTTGGCATGCTCCCTGATGATGTTACCTTGACTATCTTCCAGGTGGGTGATCCTGTTGACATGTCTTCTGTGTATCATGGCTCTGTGAAAAAATTTTGTGTTCCTCTCCCCTTCCTTGAGCCATTGCACCCGAGATTTATGTTTCCATAAGATTTCCTCTTGCTTCCTTCTTTCCTCAAGTTGTTCCTGTAAGTGGGCCTCTTCTTCCATAAGTTCTGCAGTTCTGAAGCCAGAGATGAAAGTTTTCTAGATGTCCCCCAATCAACTTTCTAAATCCTTAATGCTTTGGAGTATATCGCCGAAACAGTTTTTATTCCATTGTTTCAGCCTTTGTTTGAAGTTTTTAAGGCGTTGTTGGAACTTGTACATTTTGGATCCATGATCTATTTTTGCTTGTGCCCACCAGGATTTAGCAAGTCACTGAAAGTCCAGATGCTGCAACCAAAATTTCTCAAAGAGAAAAGGCTTGTATCTGGGTGGGTCTTCCAGATCTAGCTGCAGCGCTATAGGCCAGTGATCTGAGCCTGCTTTTGGTAGAATGAGGCTTTCTAAGCAGGAGTCGGATTCCAAAAGCTCTTCAGTGACTAAGAAGTGATCTAACCGGCAGGCAACATGTTGGTTGCCCGATTTGCGATTGGACCAAGTGAAAGTGCCATTGTTGGTTTCTATGTCTACCAAATTTAGATTGTCTATAAGGGTTCAGAACTTACCACTGTCTGGTTCAAGCTTCTTGGTGCCCCCTGTTTTCTCCTCCAGCATCAAGATCATGTTGAAGTCACCTCCTATGATCCAGTTTGGTGTTGCAGTCAGGGTTTTGATCAGTTCCAGCCGCTGTAAAAAAATATCTTTGTCCTGATGGTGGTGAGGCCCATAGACGTTGGTGATGGCTCCTTCCTGATTCAATCCAATGAACTCGAAATGGGCGGTAATTATGCTAATTGTTGTGAAGGGTTGGCTGATTGTGATGTTGTGTGGGTCCCATAGGATGGCCAGGCCCCCTGAGGCCCCTATTGAATCTATTGTTAAAGAGTTGCATGCTCTCCATATACATTGAAAGATAGCTTCTTCTTCGTCTCCCCGACATTTGGTTTCCTATAGCATCAGAATGTATGGTTTTTCTGCTATGATGCAGTCTCGTAGAGTCCTTTGCTTGGATCTACCGTTCAATCCTCTGATGTTCCAGGTGATGAATTTCATCTTTAAGAGGGGGGGGGCGGAGTGGAGGTATCCCTCTGATAGCTTGTGGATCTGACTCGAGTTAATCATCAGATTGTCGGCTTCCTTGATCAGTTGGTGCGCAGATTTTCACCCTCTTCTTTTGTTCTCTCGAGGGATTCTCTTCGAACCAGAGCTCAGATCCGTTGCTATGCCCAGTCATGCCGTGGATCCAGTTGAGGAGTTTAGAAAGACTTTGTGGACTTTGCGCAATTGTTCTTCCAGGAGGGTGTGGAGATATTTTCTGTTGAGGGCTTCCTCTAGCTTTTCCAGGTCGATTCCTGCCAGGTCTCTGTCATCAATCAGCATTGGGGTATCACCATCCCCTTCTCCTCTGTCTTCTGTGTGGGTTTCCCCTGCTGCAGGATTGGGGTTGATATTGGGGCTGTTTGTTGGCTTCTGTTGAGGGTCCTTGTGTGGATCTTGGATTTCCTCTTCTTCTGGCAGCTGGCCCAAAATCTCGTACGAGTTTTTGGTTGCAATTTTTTGATTGGTATCTGGGATTTTCTTTCTCGGGGGGTTCCGCCTCCTTGAGGTGACAGTGGTAAAGACGTCCTTCTATGGAGTATCACTTACCTTCGCAGCTTGTTTGATGAGAGGGCAGTCCCGAAATAGGTGGTCGTGCTCATGGCATCTCCTGCATCTAAAAGGGATGTGCTCATAATCTAGGGTTTGTGTCCAGTCCTCATCCTGGTATTCAAGGGTCACCAATCCAGGAAGTGCTTTGGAGATGTTCATGTATACGCAGATCCTGGCATAAGATGTGTATTTTCTCTTCTTTGTAGCTTCTGAGGCTTTGACGTATTATCCAAGGGTATTGCCTATACCCATAAGGATCTCTTCCAACCAGAACTCCTGTGGGAGGGAGTATAAACGTATCCATACGGGGGCCATGGTGAAATATTCTTTGTCCAGGCTGAATCTTTCTGTCCAGAAGTGTAGGAAGAACCCTGCAGATTTGAAGAAGTATGGTCCATTCTCAAAGATCCTGTCCTTGTCCTCAAGATTGTATAAAATGATGGTGAAGAAACCCTTGGAGCTGAGTTGCACCTCATAATCTCCTTTGGTATTCCACCAATGCTTAATCCACTTGTTAAGGTCCCTCTCTGTGGGCCAAAGGCCCAGGAATTTCCCAATGAGGGCATGTTCTTTCATAAATTATGTGTGCTCTCCAACCCTAGTTGAGCTAATGAGATATCTCGGAGGTTTTTCGAGTTGTGGAATGCATTTACCTGGCTCCCAACTCCGTGGCAGCTTGGGCTGGGATGTTCCTGCTTCTGTATCCATTTCCGTTCTTAGACCCTGCTCCTTGGGTAAAAGCTGATCTCTTATCTACGGTGGAGGTTCAAAGGTGGGTCTTCTTGCCCTGACGTCGGCTTTTTCATTGGCCGCCACATTACGGTATGAGGGGGGTTTCCCCCCCTCCTCCTCGCCCATGTCGGTGTGTCACTAGCCACCAAGTGATCGTGGTCGTTTCTGGTTGAATTCGCTGCTTGGTGATGGAATCTTGCTGCAGCTGCCTATGCCACTGAAGAGCTAGGGTTTCACATTAGAGCTCATCTACTCATGTCCCAAAAGATTATAATACAATATTCTTTGAGTATTGTTGATATTATGCTCATGAATGTTTGCTTCTTGTCATACATTTCCTTTTATACGATGTGTATTTGATTTCATGGTTGGATTGAAGTCTGAGAGGTTGAGTGAATGAGTTTCAATTGTTTCTCTAACTGAACTAGAGGATTCCTGCAAGGAGTGCAATGGAATTTTTCTGCAAGGAGTGCGTGACTGCAGGGTCCAATTGGAGAAATATTTTTCCCTCATTCATCTCAGAAGTGCAAATTTAGCACTGAAGCCGTGCAAGGTGTGCGCAGGCTGGATGAAGACTCAGAGTTGCGATTCTGAGTGAAGAGTTGAAGGATTTCTGCTGCATGAGTGTGCAGGATCGAAGGCTTCATCACTTAGTCGTGATTGAAGATTTGCCGCAAGGAGTGCGTGCAAAGAGTTCTCGTGAAGAGACTCGAAAGTCATGAGAGAAGCTCAGGAAGGATAGACCTTTGAATTCGTTGAAGGAGAATATAGATAAGTCGTGCTTGGAAGGCTTGATGGGAAAGTTGCAGGTTTGCACACAGGGTGGCGAGTTCTGCGGAAGAGCGCCTCATCATTTCATGGAGTTCAATCGGATAGGAACGGACGAATTCTCTAAGGAGGTTTCGTGAGAATCCATGGAGTGTGGTTCTTGTGGAGGTGCAAGAAAGCTACCATGCAAGTGCGGAGAAAAGGTTCGAAGCTCAAAAGGGCAGGAGTGTCGATTAGGATCACGAGGAGTATAGCTTGACTCGCGAACTGGCATATCGGGAGTTCGTGAGAAAGGGGCGAAAGGCTTGGCCACGAAAGTCGCGAGAGGGTGAAAAGCGACATTCCGATGATCACATGGACAGTGTGGGCCACAACAAGGTGATGTGATAGGTGACGCGACATATCAGCATCTTGGTCATCGGGAGTCGAGACAGGAATCACTTGGTCGTGCAAGTAGCGAGGTTCTGAGGGAGCGAGATCACGAGTTATCGGCATCTCGACGCATTGGATCTCGGGAGTTTGAACTCCAAGTGTTTAGTGCCATGATCGACGAAGAGCGATAGAGTGAAGTCCTAATAACGGAGGAAGAAAGTCTGCGTTGACTGACACATCTTGGGTCTCAAGGATCTGGGGAGGTAACGCATAATGGTTGAACTCGCGAGTAGCGAAGGTCCGATCCTCCGAGTAAAAGAAAGGAGGATTTTGATGAAGCAAACTGTGGGTGGAGATCTTCCAATTGGGAGATAGAAGGGTATTGACACTCTTTGGGTCGAGATAAGAGAAGGTCCTGGTTAGAGCGATCGTGCTCCGAGGAGTGCGATTTGCGCCAGAGTGGTATCAGAGCGGGTGTACCTTTGCTTTCCATAGCATAGAAGGAGAAGATAATTCATCATGCCGCCAAGAAGGGAAAGACAGTCACCCGACCCAGAAGATAGGGAGGTGAGAAGAAGAGGTACTCCAGCAGGAAATCCAGAAATGGAGTGCCAAATGAGAGATCTATGAGAAAGACTTGAGGAGATGGAGACAGTGCAAAGACACGGAGTTTGTGCAGGGGATCTTAGTGATTCCAAAGTTGAAGAGGAAGCTGGACATGCAGAAGAGGTCACAGCAGAGGATGCATCAACCGAGCGGTTGATCAAAGCCATCGCCAGGATGGCTGTGAAGGTGAAAATGGACATTCCAGTATATGAGGGAATTCTGGATGCAGAAGAGTTGCTGGATTGGATCCAAGCTCCTGACACATACTTTGATTATGAATATGTGGAAGAAGATAAGAAAGTCAAGCACATTGTTACGCACTTGAAAGGACATGCAGCTTTATGGTGGGACGAGCTACAAGCTGATAGGCACTGCAAAGGCAAGTAGAATATCAAAAGCTGGGATCAGATGATCGCGAAGATGAAAGCGAAGTTCATCCCAAGAGATTATCAAATTTCTCTGTTCAGGCGAATGGAGAACCTAAGACAGAAGTTGATGACAGTGAAGGAGTACACCAAAGAGTTTTACAAGCTCAACATCAAAGCAGGTCATCGGGAAAGTGATGACAAGAAGGTGGTGAGATATCTGAATGGTCTGAGATATGACATTCAGGATGAATTGAGCATGGTAACTATCAGGACGGTGGAGGATACTTACCAGATGGCTTTGAAAGCTGAAGAAAAGCTGAGTTGTAAGCAAGGTCAGCGAGGGCGAGGTAGAATTCAACCCGGAGGCAAGGGAGTTGCCCAGGATAAATATCAGAAGCCCAAAGAGGAATGGAAGAAACCTCAGGGTAAAGCTGAAAGGGGTGGAACCTCACAGCGAGGACAACAGAATGATCAGTGGGGAGATTATGCTGACGCAAACACACTTCCTCATACCAGAGGTCGAGGTAGAGGAAGAGGAGGAGTTATCACATGTTTTACATGTGGGAAGAATGGACATCAATCATTTGAGTGTCCAGAGAAGAAAAGGGATAGTGGAGAATATCACATCACTGAAGCTCAGAGACATGATGTTGAAAATAAAGACACCGAAGAAGGAATATCATTGACGGTGCATAAAGTCCTTTTAGCACCAGAGAAGGAGGTGGAGGACACAGCTCAGAGGAGCCGACTGTTCAGGACAGCTTGCAAGACCAAGGGTTGTAAATGCAAGGTCATTGTGGACAGCGGAAGCACAGATAATCTTGTTTCGATCGAGATGGTGGAGAAATTAGAGCTGGAGACAACTGATCACCCGAGTCCATATAAAGTTTCCTGGGTACAGAAGGGACATGAGGTGAGTGTTACTAAACAATGTTTAGTTGAATTCAATATAGGTGGGTATAATGATAAAATCTTGTGTGATGTTATTCGCATGGATGTATGTCACTTATTGCTGGGTAGACCATGGCAATATGACCGAAATGTGGTTCATGATGGGAGGATGAACACATATACCCTGGAGAAGGATGGGAGAACACACAGGTTTCTTCCGATAAAAGACGAAGAGGTGAAGCCGGAAGTAAACAAAACAATACTTCTCATGAGTGGGAAGGAACTTCTCACATAGATGGAGAAGAAAGAAGATACACATTTCTTTGTAGTCAGGAAACCAGATGAGATTCAGGAACTGCTGGAAGAGTTTGCTAACATCATCGTGGATGAATTACCTCATTCATTACCACCGATGAGGAGTGTGAGTCACCACCTAGACCTCATACCAGGGTCTAGTTTGCCGAACAAGGCCGCGTACAGATTAACGCCACAAGAAAATGAGGAGGTCAAAAGGCAGGTACAGGAGTTGTTGGATAAAGGATTGGTCAGGGAGAGCCTGAGTTCATGTTCTGTTCCAACAGTGCTAAGCCCAAAGAAAGATGGAGGCTGGAGGATGTGCACCGACTCCAGAGTGATCAACAAAATCACCATCAGGTACAAACTTCCACTACCAAGAATGGATGATCTGATGGATTGCCTGAGTGGGGCGAATTTCTTTTCAAAGATTGATCTGAAAAGCGGATATCACCAGATTCGCATGAGGGAAGGTGATGAATGGAAGACAAAATTCAAGACAAATGAAGGTTTGCACGAATGGCTGGTCATGCCATTTGTTTTGACAAATGCACCGAGCACATTCATGAGGTTGATGAATGAAGTCCTGAGGGAGTTCATCAGGAAATTTGTCGTCATATATCTGGACGATATACTGATCTTCAGTAAGACAAAGGCTGAACATTTGAAGCATTTGGCCATTGTAATGAGAAAGCTACAGCAGGAGAAGTTGTTGATCAACATGAAGAAGTCCTCATTTATGAAGACAGAGCTCATTTATTTAGGTTTTGTTATTTCAGCGAATGAATTGAGGATGGATCCAGAGAAAGTGGAAGTGATTAAGAATTGGCCATCACTGAGAAATATTTTTGAGGTGAGAAGTTTCCATGGTTTGGCTAGTTTCTACTGAAAGTTTATCAGAAATTTCAATGGGATTAGCGCAGCAATGATGGACACAGTGAAGAAGTGGCATAAGACTTTTCACTGGACAGTAGAGGCTGAGAGGAGCTTCAATCTTTTGAAGCAAAAAATCACAGAGCAACCAGTGTTGGTGTTGCTGGATTTCTAGAAGACATTTCAGGTGAAATGTGATGCCAGTGGGTATGCCATAGGAGCGGTCTTAAGTCAGGAGGACAGACCAGTTGCATATTTCAGCGAGAAGTTGGATGAAGCAAAGATGAAATACTCCAGGTATGACAAAGAATTCTATGCTATCATATAGGCGTTGAAGAAATGGAGGCATTACTTGATCCCAAAAGAATTTGTATTGTACAACAATAATCATGCATTGCAGTTTGTGAGTCAACAAGAGAAGTTGAACCAGAAGCATGGAAAATGGGTAGAGTATATGCATAATTTTACGTTTGTGATTAAACAAATTTCAGGAACTGCTAACAAAGTGGCTGATGCTTTGAGCAGGAAATGTTTGTTGTTGTAGGAGTTCCGAGTCAAAACATTGGGTTTTGAGAATCTCAGGGACATGTATGCAGGTGATGCAGATTTCGAAGAAGCATATGAAGCAGCTGAGAATCCAATTCTCAGAGATCGGAGTCCATGGATAGATTATATGATCCAGGAGGGATTGTTGTTTAGAGGCAATCAACTGTGAATTCCGAATTGCTCCATGAGGGAGAACTTGTTGAAAGAGAAGCATAGTGGAGGCTTGGCAGGATATTTTGGCCACGATAAAACATTCGCGAAGCTGAGCGAATCGTATTTTTGGCCGAGCATGCGAGTATATGCCAAGAGGTTTGTTGACAGGTGTCGAATTTGTCAGCATTCCAAGGGGAGGAAACCGAATGCAGGTCTTTATCAACCATTTCCCATACCAGAGAGGCCATGGGAGGTGATCAGCATGGGTTTTGTATTGGGTTTGTCGAGGACGCAAAGGGGAGTTGATTCCATATTTATGGTGGTGGACAGGTTTTTGAAGATGGAACATTTTATACCATGCCAGAAGACCAGCGATGTGATGCACATCGCAAATCTGTTTTTCAAAGAGATTGTTAGACTTCATGGATTACCAAGAAGCATTGTATCGGACAGGGATACAAAATTCATAGGTCATTTTTGGAGGACGCTATGGAAGAAGCTGGGAACTAATTTGACATTTAGTTCAGCTTATCATCCTCAGACAGACAGACAAACAGAGGTGGTGAACAGGAGTCTGGGAGACTTGCTGAGAAGCTTGGTGGAAGAGCACCATAGCAGTTGGTACAATGTGTTGCCACAGGCAAAGTTCGCGTATAATGATTTGGTGAATCGATGTACTGGAAGAAGTCCATTCCAGATTATGTATGGGACACAACCAAGGGGAGTTTCTGAACTCAGGGAGTCAGAACAAACTGCAACTAGCAGCGCTAGTGCAGAAGAATTCGCTGAGGCGATGAAGGAACTTCACAGTAAGGTAAAGCAACAACTGATTGATTCAAATCAGAAGTATAAGTGCAGAGAAGATCAGCATCGGAGACAAATTCAGTTCTAAGTTGGCGATCTTGTTCTGGCACATGTGAGGAAAGAAAGGTTCCCAAGAGGAACATATAACAAGCTGAAAATGAAGAAAATCGGACCTTGTAGAGTCCTGAAGAAATTTGGCGAGAATGCTTATGAGATTGAGTTGCCAGATGGCATCGGGATATCTCTGATATTTAGTGTTTCGGATTTATACCCATACCACGCTGGAGAAGCAGAGGTTGGAATGAAGGAACCAGTGATCCATTGGATGAAACAATTACCGGTTGCAGAGAATCCGCAAATGGAGTGCATACTAAACAAGCGAGTGGGAAGGAAGACCAGGCGAAAGCAGTATTTTGAGTATCTGATCAAATGGAAGAACCACCCAGTGGAGGATGATAGCTGGGAAAGAGAATCGATGATACAGAAGCATGGACAGACTGTGCAGGAGCTCATGGACAGGAGCCCATGAAATTTTTAAGCCAGGGAGTATGATGTAGGAGCATCAACTACTCATCAAGCGAGCCAGCACGAGAGCGGAAGACAGCTAGATAGCGCCAGCGCACATTTTGAAACACCTTGATATTGTTGCACCAAATGTAAATGTGTGGATTTAATGAAGCGCACCTTATATATTGTAATGGACCTTGAGTGGATAGCTCTCGTCCTTAAGTAGATGAGGCATTTAATAGATTTAATGTAAAGTTAGATAGGAATTTAATTCTAGAGTTGATAGCTTTAGAGCGCAAGAGGGAAACAGGATATAGACACCCTCCTTTGTACATTGTATTATTCAGAATTCATTCAGGAGCAAGAGCAGAAGAGAAAGCAGAGAGCTGTGTATAGAACACCCATGTACAAACATTGAATTAATAGAAGAAAACTTTGATTCAATTCCATGGTTGTGTTATTCTCCGAGTATTGTTGATATTATGCTCATGAATGTTTGCTTCTTGTCATAAATTTTCTTTTATACACTGTGTATGTGATTTCATGGTTGGATTGAAGTCTGATAGGTCGAGTGAATGAGTTTCAATTGTTTCTCTAACTGAACCAGAGGATTCCTGCAAGGAGTGCAGCGGAATTTGTCCGCAAGGAGTGTGTGACTGCAGGGTTCAATCGGAGAAACTTTTTCCCTCATTCATCTCAGAAGTGAAAATTTAGCACTGAATCCATGCAAGGTGTGTGCAAGCTGGACGAAGACTCAGAGTTGCGATTCTGAGTGAAGAGTTGAAGGATTTCTACTGAAGGAGTGCGTAGGATCGAAGGCTTCATCACTTAGTCATGATTGAAGATTTGCTGCAAGGAGTGCGTTCAAAGAGTTCTCTTGAAGAGACTCGAAAGTTGTGAGAGAAGCTCAAGAAGGATAGACCTTCGAATTGGTCGAAGGAGAATATAGATAAGTTGTGCTTTGAAGGCTTGCTGGGAAAGTTGTAGGTTTGCACGCAGGGTGGCGAGTTCTGCGGAAGAGTGCCTCATCATTTCGTGGAGTTCAATCGGATAGGAACGAATGAATTCTCTAAGGAGTTTTCATGAGAATCCATGGAGTGTGGTTCTTGCGGAGGTGCAAGAAAGCTACCGTACAAGTGCGGAGAAAAGGTTCGAAGCTCAGAAGGGCAGGAGCGTCGATTAGGATCACGAGGAGTATAGCTTGACTCGCGAATCGACATATCGGGAGTTCGTGAGAACGGGGTGAAAGGCTTGGCCACGGAAGTCGCGAGAGGGTGAAAAGAGACATTCCGATGATCACGTGGACAGTGTGGGCCACAACAAGGTGATGTGACAGGTGACGTGGGATATCGGTATCTCGGTCATCGGGAGTCGAGACAGGAATCACTTGGCCATGCAAGTAGCGAGGTTCCGAGGGAGCGAGATCGCGAGTTATCGGCATCTCGGTGCATCGGATCTCAGGAGTTTGAACTCTGAGTGTTTAGTGCCACGATCGGCGAAGAGCGATAGAGTGAAGTCCCGATAACGGAGGAAGAAAGTCAGCGTTTACTGACACATCTCGGGTCTCGGGGATCCGGGGAGGTAACGCATAATGGTTGAACTCACGAGTAGCGAAGTTCCGATCCTCTGAGTAAAATAAAGGAGGATTTCGGCGAAGTGAACTGTGGGTTCAGATATTTCGATTGGGAGATAGAAGGGTATTGACACTCTTTGGGACGAGATAAGAGAAGGTCCTAGTGAGAGCGATCGTGCTCCGAGGAGTGCGATTTGCGCCAAGATTTATTTTCTTGAACTTCATATTTACTAAATATTAACTCAGAAGTCAACTTTCAAATGATTAAATCAAATTTACTTCTAGTCATAAACCATACAAGATATCCACTATTGATAAAGTTCTCCCGTTGATCAAACAATCCCATTTTTCCCTGAGTTTTGGAGCTTCCTCATTGTTAAAGAGTAAAATCACTAAAGGTTTTTTTGAAGCTTCCCACTTTGGGTGTTTTGATAGGTATTCATGTTTAAAGTCTCAAAACCTGAAAGTTTCCATTATCACTTTTCCACAAACCTTTAAAGGACACGAGTCATAGTACATGTGTAGCTTTTGATTCTTCCCTGGGTTGACACATGGCATCCATTTCCGACCTTTTCAGCTTAGGATTTATACGATTCTAAGTAACACGTGGCACCCCCTGGTATCGACACGTCATCTAGAATGACACCATCTTTGGTACATCACTATGGGGACAAATTTTCGGAAATACAACAAAGAGCTAACTCGCAGATCCATGAAGCATTAAAACACTGAAATAATTAACTCATAAAAAAAACAAAAAACATTAATAAATCAATCATCATGTAATATTAAAAAAATCTTAATAAATTAATATACCATAATAAAAATTTATTTCAATTAATTTCATTCATAATTAAAAAAAATATTAATAAACCAATCACTACGTGATATTAAAAAAAATCTTAATAAATTAATATATCATAATATTTCAATCCTAATGAACCAAAAAAATATTAATAAATCAATATATCATCATCAAAACTATTAAAAAAATCCACTGAAATTGTTATAATTCAGATAATAATATATATTGATAAACTTATTTTAAATTTGTTTTAATTTTGTAAATAAAAATGTATTTAAAAATAAATAAAGAAATGTAAATTTTTTTTACATAACTTTTATTTTTTTAAATTTGATTTTTATACCATCATCAAAGCTATTAAAAAAATCCACTGAAATTATTATAATTCAAATAATAATATATATTGGATAAAGTTATTTTAAATCTGTTTTAATTTTGTAAATAAAAATTTATTTAAAAATAAATAAAGAAATGTAAAAAATTTCTACATAACTTTTATTTTTTTAAATTTGATTTTGCTTATAAATGAGGTAAATGATTATTTTCCGTTTACTTCTCTAAATAGTGAATCAATGTTAGAAGGTAATAAGAAAACTAGTTACTTCTTTCTCTTTAACAAAGGAATGTGTAAATTCAAGAGACTCAATCCAGTTGGAATTCTTAAAAGGCAAAGAAAGAGCCTCAACTGAATTGAGCCATAATGTATTGACATTTGACATTGAGGTTTTTTTTAAAAGGTAGTAATAAAATCAGTTTTCATAAAAGTAATTTGACTGGAAGAAAATAACAATGCAACTTATCTCAATCGAATTAAAGCTCTGTGTTTGGAAGGAACTCAAAAATTTGGCATTCATACTTGTCTCTACATTGTGAAGGAAATGACAATGCATTTGAACTCAAGTCAATGGAGATGATGTGTGTATAAGTAAATAAGAAAATTTTCTTTTATACACATCTCTTTATGGGAATGAAATGAAAATGAATTCTAAATCGATCTAGTTTAGTTTCTTTGTTTGGAAGACAATAAAATTTCCTTTGTACATGTGTTTTTGTTGGTTAGGAATTCCAACTCAATACAAAGAGTGAATTTTTTATCCAACTAGATATCGGTGGCAACCCATCTTTTTCAACTCGCTCATAACAATTTTCTGGCAATGTTAGCAATTTACTATTTTTAACAGTTTTTAACTTCTGGGGGGCATTTTGAGGACCTAGATGAAGGTTTTCAGCATCAATATTCTCAATAATATCCATAGGCTCTGATTGAGCCCCCAAAATGAATCTCCTCGATGATACCTTTCCAACGGGCTATCATGTGTCTAAAACTAAGAACGTATGCAAAAGTTACGACCCTGGGAAGTTGATGTATTAACTTACCCAAACGGCGCCCACAAGACTTTTGACCCTTCATCTCCTAGGGTTAGGTTTTTGGATGTCTAGAGCTTTTGAAATTCCTTTTTATTGTAAAAATGTCTTTAGATCCTCATTTTAAGCATCTTCTTGCGAATGGGGACAATCGTTACATATCTTCTCACAGATAAGGCACCACCATTCCAACAAGCTTGTTTTCCGCTCCATTTTATAGTTTCAACTTATTTCCTTATTGAATGGAAAACCATTTTTACTGTATCGTTGTTATTTTTTGTTAAGCATATTTTAATAATCTCTATTCATTTTGTTCTTCTCATAAAATATGGACCAGTGGTATTAGAGCGGTCTGCTCGATGTCATCTTAATGCATGTCCCAACGAGGTCAGGGTACAAAGAATTGGGTCTCAAGCTTGTTTCTCTTGAGGACAAAATATATCACATTCCCAAGAAACCTCTCATGGAAAGAGAAAAAAAATATGATGGGATAGGAGATCCTTTCAAAATGTTTCTTAAGGAAGCCCTCACATAATAGAGGAATGAGATGATGGATAGTTTCACGCAAATCCTTAAGTGGCTACCGACAAGCGACACATATTCCTCGAGAAGAGGCACTGCCCCCTGCAAGGTACAAATTAACTTCAATATTCCTATATTTGAAGGTCAGATATACATAGATGTTATAGACAAGTGGATGAATCAACTAGAAGGGTATTTTTCTGTCCATAATTTTTTGAATAGAGAAAAAAATACTTTTGCACTCCTCAAAGTCGTTCCCCATGTCAAATATTGGTGAGAAACTTTATGTGAGCAAAAGGAAATAGAGAAACCCTCATTATTTACCATCATGGACACCTAGGAATCCTTCAGGGATGTTATTAAGGAACAATACTACCATTCCAGAAGTTATGACGACTTGTATACCAATGGACCACACTGCGGAAAGAAAGAGACCAAGCAGTGCCAGAGTTCACAAATATCTTCCATACCTTCTGCACCAAGATGGGTATCAAATATTCAGAGTGACATCTGGTGCTCAAGTATCGTGGTTCTCTGCATAGACACATCTATATCGAAATGGAATTTCGAGACATCTCGTCTTCAGGTGCGACCTACCGATATATCCTCAAAATAGAGTAGAAAATCAAACAAAAAAACATGGAAAGTTGGGCCTGGGAACCCCTCATATCAAAAGCTAGGAAGGGGTGGGCCTAGCCCACAGAACAAAGGACAGAGCAAAGATGGACAGTATCAAGAGAACCAGTCCAAGCCGCAAGAAAATAAGGACACCAGAAAGAAAAAGAAAGATATCGGGAAGTGGTGTGGCTTCCATAAGAGCCCTTGGCATAAAACTGTTGACT
Organism: Picea sitchensis; assembly: GCA_010110895.2. NCBI lineage: Eukaryota > Viridiplantae > Streptophyta > Pinopsida > Pinales > Pinaceae > Picea > Picea sitchensis. Next base: position 184,391 of record SNQJ01S0002320.1, on the reverse strand, counting down.
GCTGCTCAAAGTAGTCATTGGTGGCCGAAGTGAAAGCCTCTGAATCAGATGAAGGTTTTGACTCTAAGTCAGAACTAGAATGGGGAATAAGGATCATTGACGTGGAACCTAGTGCTACCATTGCTATCACCAAGCTCCAGCCTGGTGAACCAGACAAGAGAAAAGAAGATGAGCACCTCTTCCATTCACAGATGTGGGTAAAACAGACCCTGCTACACTTCATCATTGATAGTGTTAGCCAGAAGAACCTCATCTTAGCATAGTTTATCAACAGGTTGGCCCTTCTGACAATACCGCACCCACAACCCTACACCATTGGATGGCTCCGCCAAGGAAGTGATCTCCACATTAGCCAACAGTGTCAACTGTCATATGACATCAATCCCTTCAAAGATGAGGTATTGTGTGATGTTTGTTCTCTCAAATTTTGTAATGTTATTTTGGGCTAATATTATTTATGGAAATGTCATGTTGTATATGACTCTAGGCCTCGTAGTGTTATTATTACTTTCAGCAAGAAATTGTATAGGATACCTGAGGTAGTCCCTCCTAGTTATATTTCCTTGATCTCTGCCAAGCAATGCAGGAAGGTCATCTCTCAGACTAGGAAATTTTTCTTCTTTGTGATTCTCTCTTAGAGTGAGAGAAATATCACAGCCACATCCAGGGCCTCCACGATCGATCTCTCCACACAACAGAAGTAAGTGGATAATGTCATGGACAAATACTTAGATATATTCTCCTCTCCTACCAAAGTACCTATGCACTACTAGGTCAAGCATCCCATCGATCTAACCCCAGGCGCACCACTACCCAATGGGCCATTCTACCACTGTTCTCTGTTAGAAAATGAGGAGATAAAGAGGCAGATCCAAGAACTTCTCCACAAGGGGCACATATGGCCTAGATCATCTCCTTGTGGGAGCCCAATCATGCTGGTGTAGAAGAAAGATGGGACCTCGTGACTCTGCATTGATTATTGAGCCCTGAATAAAATTAGAGTCTGAGATCGGTACTCGATTCCCCCAATCGACAACCTCCTTGATCAACTCATGGGGGCCAAATACTTCAATAAGATTGATCTGAAGTATGGATACCACTAGGTCCCAATAGAATAGGCAGATGTATGGAAGACCATCTTCAAGTCAAAACAAGGTCTTTTTAAATGGTTGGTCATGCCCTTTGGTTTTTCAAGTGATCCATCAACTTTTATGAGGATGATGGATGATATCCTATGACCTTTCACCAATACATTTGTAGTTGTGTATCTAGATGACATCCTGATCTACAAGAAGACTTGGGTGAAACACTTGCAACATATTCAGCATGTTCTGCACACCCTATGACAACACAAACTATATGAAAACTTGGAAAAATGCTCCTTCGGAATAGACAAGGTCCATTACTTAGGATACATCATTGATTGACATGGTGTGCATGTGGATCCAGCCAAGATCCAATTCATCCGTGACTGGCCACCCCCAACCACACTCACTGAACTTTAGAGCTTTTGAGGCCTCATCCAATTTCTATTGCAGTTTTGTGTTGGGATTCTCTCATATTGCATGGGCCCTCAACCAAGTAACCAGGGGTGGCGGTAAGGAAAAATTTGTGTGGGGCCTATCCCAACAAGAAGCCTTCGATGAATTCAATAAGCATTTGTGCTCATCCCCAGTACTTTCATTACCAAAACTGTAACATCCCTTTGAGATCGAGACAAATACTTTAGACTATGTTGTGGGTGCCATTCTCACTCAACACGACCACCCCATGGAATATCATAGTGAGACACTATCATATGTTATCCTTAAKTACCCTACTTATGACAAAGAAATTTAGTCCACTGCGCAAGCCTGCTACTAGTGGAGACATTACATTCTTGGGAATGAGACAATCATCCAGACTGATCACAAGCCACCAGAGTTCGTGTAGACCCAAGGAAAATTCAAAAATGATAGCCATCATAAATGGTCAACATACTTACAACCGTTCCCTCTCAACATCAAGTATAAAACAGGAAGTACCAACCGAGTTGTTGATTTCCTTAGTCAACCTCCAGTCACAACACTCACCATGGTCCTAGAATCTTATGGCCAAGAGACCTCTAGATGGCCCCACCTCTATGAGACAAACCCTAACTTCTCCAACACCTACCACATCTTGGGCGCCAACTTAGTGGTCACTGATTTCCATCCTCAAGATGGGTTGTTGTGTCATCTGGGCCATCTCTGTGTTCCATCAAGCGAGTGCATGGATTTGATTTAGGAATCTCACGACAGGTGGGTGGCAGGAGTCTTTGGCATCAAAAAGACAGTGGAAGTGTTGCAGAAAAATTTCTATTGGTTGAAACTTGGACAGGATGTTGGAAAATATATCAAGTCCTGCACTGCCTGCATTATTGCCAAAACGAGCACTAAGAAACAATGCTTGTACACCCCTCTAGATTCTCCTAACAGGACATGGGAATCCATCTCAATGCACTACATGTCGGGCCTCCCATCCACCAAGAGGGGAAATGACTGTGTTTTTGTGGTTGTTGATTACTTTTCCAAGATGGCGATTCTAGCCTCCTCCAAGAAGAACATCACAGTAGAATCCACTACCAATATTTTCTTTGAATGAGTATGGGTACATTTTGGGATCCCACAAATCATTATCTCAAACCATAATAGTCAGTTCCTCAGCACATTTTGGTCGAGCCTATGGTCACTGCTGGATACCAAGCTCACCAAATCCACTGCCTTCCACCCCCAAACAGATGGACAAGCTAAGTTCGTCAATTAGATGATTATACATATCCTGTGCATGTACAATTCAAAACACGCCCGCACATGGCATGAGATCCTTCCCTATGTCCATCGTAGCTACAATCGAGCCCTGCATAGATCAACTAGCCACAACTCCTTTCAATTGGGATTGGGGTTCCAACCAATGGGCCCCATGGATGTTGCACTACCCCTAGTGACCACGTCGGCCGACTCGTCCCCTGCTCCACTAGAAGCATACAAGGCCACCCATTTCATTCAGCGGATCCAACACATTCACAAACAGGTTGAGGATATTCTATAGAAGTCTAATGCCAAGTATAAGAAGTGCCATGATCAACATCGGGTGCCACATAAGTTTCAGGTGGGAGACAAATTTTGGTTTCACTTGCATAAAGAATGCCTTACAGGTTTTAATGTGTTGAACCTACACAAAATATATCTAGCTAAACAATAATACACACATTTGCAGAGAGAAATTGAGAAAGAAGAAGAAGGAGAGAAAGAATAGAAGAATTCTCATTAACCATTGTGAATAATGAATAATTTACACATGGTATACTTTATATAACTCAATGAGTGCACATTGGAGGAGAACCAATGCACCATAGTGGTGATCTAGAGTGATCTGGACACACACTAGTAGTTACAAGAGTGAATTTCCACCTAGTCTAGTCTCTCAAGAAATTATGGGAGTGAACCGCCACCTAGTTAAGTTAACTAGTCAACTAGTCTTCAGTTAACTAACTAAACAAAGAGTAGTGAGGAGTTAACTTAGGGAATCAAGGGTAATGCGCCACTCTGGTGATGATACCAAGGAAAGGTTTAATTATAATGGTGATGATCCCAATGTTTCATGGTGTCAAAACCAATGCAGCATCTAAACTCAAGTCAACTAGTCAAGCTAAAGTGTCAACTGAAAGAGAATATTCTCGAGGTGGAATATTATCCACTAAAATATAGGAGACCAGATAATGACTAATTATGACTAATAAACAAGGAAAAACCTTAGGAAAAATAAATCCTAGGTGTGTGTGACGTAACTCCAACACCCCCCTTAAACATCACTATGATGAAAATAAAGAATGGGTCCCGACAACGAGGCCATGTTAGGTACCCAAATACAAAAGATACAATGAAATAAAGTGAGGAAAGAGGGAAAACCTCATGGGAGAAACCCCCCCTCAAGGTAAAATGTATGTAAAAAGAAAAAAAAAAAATTCTAGGAAATAGTGTCCTTCACTCCAAGACGACTTCATAGAGAATGGAACTTATGCTCAGTGAAGGTATTGGTGAAGATGTCTACCATATGTTATGCTCAAGGATAGAACTATAAGTCGATGATCCCCTCGTGTACTAAGTCCTAGATGTAGTGCATGTGGATCTCGATGTTCTTCATATGCTTCCTCTGAACTGGATCTCTGCATAACTTCAGATTTCTCTGGTTGTCACAGCAGATGATGATTGGCTGATGAAACTAAATGCCCAACTCGGTGATAAAATGTTGTAGCCACATAGCCTGAATGGTTATGTTAACTACCCCTCTATACTCTTCCTCGGCTGAAGATAGAGAAATGGTAGCTTTCTTCTTCCTTGACCAACAGATAGGCCTGGAACCAAAACTGAGTGATTAACGAGATGTGGACTTGTGATCAGTGCTTTCTCTAGCCCAGACAAAATCAGTAAACCTGTTGAGATATAATGTATATTTTGTTTCATAATGAATCCCAAAGGTGACGGTGCCCTATACATATCGAAGGATATGCTTTAAAGCTTTCCAATGTGGCTCATGTGGCTCTTGGATGAAATTGGAAACTGCGCCAACTCCATATGAGAGGCCTAGTTTGGAGTATGTGAGATACAAAAACCTCCCCACTAGTTGTCTGTATAGTGTGTTGTCAACCATGGAGTCTCCCTGCCATCCTAAAGTTTGACTCTTGATAGAAAAGGAGTCGGAGCATACTTGCAATCTGTCATGTGAAATATCTCAAGGAGATCTCATGCATACTTGGCTTGAGACATTTTGATGCCCGATACATCCTGACTAATCTCAAGTCCAAGGAAGAAGTGTAGTGGACCCATGTCCATCATCAAAAACTTGTCATGTAGAATCCTCTTGACTGCAAAAATCATTGAAGTCGAGCACCTATTGATCAACAAATCATCGACATACAGAACTAAAAGTAGAAGTGAATCAATCGTCCTAAGCATGTAGACATTCGAGTTTGATTTACAACGTACAAAGTTTTGTGAAAATAGGTATGAATCCATCTTGGCATACCATGCCCTCGGAGCCTACTTGAGGCCATAAAGGGACTTCTTCAGTCGACAGACCAAAGATGAGTCCTGCATACACCCTTGGGGTTGCTCCATGTAGATCTCCTCAAAGAGATCACCATGAATAAATTCATTCTTCATGTCCATATGATGGAATTCCCATCCCTTGACTACCACAATGGAAAGTGCCAATCGTATAGAATCCATCTTTGCTACTAGAGCAAAGGTCTCGTCATAGTCAATACCATGAACCTGTTGAAAGCCTTTGGCGACAAGCCTAGACTTGCATCTACTGATCTATCCATCCACTGCACTCTTGGTCATGTATATCTATCTGCATCTGACCAGTTTCCTCCCAGAAGGAAGGGGAAATATATCTCAATTATGGTTTTTGAGGAGGGAGTTGTACTCCTCCTTCATGGCAGATTCCCAAAAGGGATTTCTCGTAGCCTCACCATAAGACTATGGATTTGAATATTGAAGCAAGAAAATATGCCTAGAGGGAAACGGTTCAATCACAGTGAGTGAAACAAGAGGCTCCTAGAAATTAGATCGATTCCTCCTAGTATCGACTGGATCACCAATGAGATCCCCTGCATCCTGAAGAGTAGTTTGTACCCACTTTGGCCTCTTCTTTGGCTCTGCAACTACATCTATATGCTATGACTCTGCATCTGACTATACTGACTTTGAATCTAATTCATTTGATTCCTTTGAGTCAGAACTCTTATCTGAATAAGAGTTGGCATGTGCATTCTCATCATCTCGGATAGGTAGAAGAATGAAGGGTTCTTCATGCATCTACTGAGGTGCATGCGAGACAATTTCCTCGAATTGGACACATCGCTCAATGATGGGATGATATGAGGAATGTTCAATAATTCTATATCCCTTCACACCATCAATGTATCCAATAAAAATGCACCCAGTGTTCTGTGGATCAAGTGCCTTTCTCTTTTTAGAGGGAATTCGGGCCCATGCACATGAACCGAAAATGCGAAAGTCGGTCACTTCTGGTTTGAGGTCGCTCCAAGCCTCATAGGGGGTCTTACTCTTGAAATATATATGCAGAGATCCTTTTTGGATGTATCTTGCACAATTAAATTTTTTGGCCCATGTTATTTGTGTTAGAGACTTTGCATGCAGCATGCAAGATGCCATCTCCTTTAGAGATTGGTTTTTCCACTCAATAACTTCATTTTGCTATGGAGTATAGGGAACTGTTTGTTGCAAATAAATCCCTGCCTCATGGAAAATACTATGGATCTCATGATTTACATACTCTCCCCCATTATCATTTCATATGACTTTGATCTTCTTTCCGAACTATGTCTTAACTAGGGCTTTGAAATCTTTGAGGCATTGAAAGACCTCAATTTTTTTCCTAAGAAAGTAGATCCATGTAAAACGTGAGAAATCATCAAAATAAATGAGAACAAACCTCACTTTTCTAATGGATGGATGTGGAAAAGGACCCATAAGGTCACTATGGATCATATCTAAAGGTGCAAAATCTCGCTGAGACTTTCCTTTGTCAAATTTCTCTTGAGGGTGTTTTTCGAGAACACATCCCTCACATACTCCCTTGGAAAAATGGATGTCTAGAAGACCATCAACCAATATTTTCTTGCTAAGTTGTTTCATGTATCTGAAATTCAAATGTCCAAACCTTTCATTCCATATCCTACTACTTTCATCAACATGAGTAAGAAGTAAAGAAAAATCAGGTTCAATGAATTTAGAAAATGTATACAATCTAGACTGATGAATTATCTCACAGGTAGAAACTGTAGAGTTGGTTTTCATTTCATAGATGTCCACGGAATTTGGTCTGAATATGAATTTATTTCTAGTTTTTGAATTCATCAACTGATACATGGAAATAAGGTTGATAGAAAGTTTGGGAACGCGCAACAGATTCTCAAATCTTTTGTTGGTCAGTTCAATCATTCCTTTTCTAGTGACTTCGATAGAAGAGTTATCCCCCATCAAAATATGAGGAAATTTCCATGAATCCAAAGAAGAATATACTTATTTTGAAGAATCCATGTGATGTGATGATCCTGAATCTACGATCCAAGGATCAGGAGAGGAGTTGATGGAAATCAAGGCATGGCTAGAATTTCCTTTCTTGGAATTCAGATCTTCTGACTTCCTCTTCTTGGAACCCTTGGGGATGCTATCTCCAAGGTTTTTTTGTTGAAGTATTTGAGACATCAAATCTATTTTTTTTCATGCATGTGAATTCCAAATGGAATCCTTTGTGACAGTATGTGCATTTCTCCCCTTTTCTTCCCTTTTCCTCTTTGGATCCAGAGGCATCGGTGAAGAGTTTTGTGTACCCTTCCTTCTTCGTATGTGCATGAGATTTCCATTTATATTTATCTTTATATTTATGATATTTGTGTCTTATATCATTCACAGTGAGTGCATGTGCCCTTGGGCCTTTGATTGTGCCCATGTTGATGACCTTGGTTTTCTCTTGTGTTAGGGATTCGATAAAGTCCTCAAAAGAAGGCATCTTCCGGGTGGCTCTAGAGGAGAATCTGATAGTATGGAATGTGGATACAAATACATATAATTTAGGACAAAGCTTGGAGATAATGGTGAGAGCCTTTTGTTTCTCCTCCTTCGATTTATCAACCTCGCAAGCTTTGAGTTGCGACAGTAAATCCTTGAATTTTGTAAAGAAATGTTGGATATTGTTGAATCTTTTTGGATCCAATGTGAGAAGATCCACCTCCATCATGTGTCCCCTCATCTCATCCTATTTATGAAAGATCCATTCCAAGGTGGTGTAGGATTCATTGGGAGTCTTATAGGAAGATATGTGAAAAAGGAGATCGGGAGAAATAAGACTACAAATTGTTTTGAGTGCCTCATCCATGTGATTTAAGTACTTGGATTTTTCTATGGTTGATGTCAGTTTTGTATCTATATTCAAGGTTAAACTATACAACCCCCTGGTTCATATATGTATGGATATTTTCTCCTTCCTTGCAAAATAGTTGTAAGGTGTAAGAATGAATTGCTTTTGGAAATGTATCTTTTCGTTGTCTTCAATCTTTTGTACCATCAAAAAATTTTGGTGTATCTTTTGCTTAGGAGTCTGTCAGCTCTAATACCATGTAAATCTGTTGAACCTGCACATAATAGATCTATATAAACAATAATACACACATTTGGAGAGATAACTTGAGAAAGAAGAAGAAGGAGAGAACGAATAGAAGAATTCTCATTAATCGTTGTGAATAATGAATAATTTTCACATGATATACTCTGTATAAATAAATGAGTGTGCATTGAAGGAGAACCAATGCACCATAATGGTGGAATAGAGTGATATGGAAACACACCAACAATTACAGGAGTTAACTTCCACCTAGTCTAGTCTTTCAGGAAGTTACGAGAGTGAATTGCCACCTAGTTGAGCTAACTAGTCAAATAGTCTTCAGTGAACTAACTGAACATAGAGTAGTGAGGAGTTAACTTAGGGAATCAAGGGTAATGCACCATTTTGATGATGATACCAAGGCAAGGTGGAATTAGCATGGAGATGATCCCAATTTTTCATGGTGACAAAACCAATGCAACATCTAAACTCAACTCAACTAGTCAAATTGAAGTGTCAACTGAATGAGAATATTCTCTAGGTGGAATATTCTCTCGTAAAATATAGTAGACTAGATAATGACTAATTATGACTAATAAACAAGGAAAAACCTTAGGAAAAATAAATCCTAGGTGTGTGTGAAGTAACTCCAACAACATGGCCCCATCAGAAGCTTCACCCACTTCATTATGGGCCATATACCATCACCAAAGATGTGGGTGACAATGATTTTGAGCTCAACATTCCCCCTTTCCTTGGCCTGCACCCAGTCTTCAACGTTGCTCTCCTTCGACCATATTTCCCACCATTCTTGGACACCTCAGAGATAAAAGAGTAGTTGATACCAATAGATCTCAACCCTCACTGCATACAACATGAATCCAGTGATCATATTGTGGACACACAGATCAAGGGAACTCAACAACAAAGGATCCATATTTATTGAGTCGTCAAAGCAGGACAACTCTTGCACCAAGGTAAGTGGCTCACCTGGGGCCAAATTCAACAGATTTTTCCTCATCTGATGGGGGAACTAAATGCAATGGAGATCATTTCTTCCTAAGGAGGGAATATTGATCTAGGTCAATATCGATGTCCACCCACCTTTTCCAACTCGCTCAAAACAATTTTCTGGTAATTTTGGCAATTTACTATTTTTAGCAGTTTTAACTTCCAAGGCCATTTTGAGGGCCTAAATGAAGGTTTTTCAGGATCAAGATTCTCAATGATATTAAAAGGCTCCAATTGATCCCCCAAAATGAATATCCTCGACGATACCTTTCCAACAAGCTATCGTGCACCTAAAACGAGGATCATATGCAAAAGTTACGACCCGGGGAAGTTGATGTACTAACTTACCGAAACGGGGCCCACATGAATTTTGGCGCTTTATCTCCTAGTGTTATGTTTTTGGATGTCTATATTTTTTGACATTGTTGTTTATTGTAAAAAGGCCTTCATAACCTCATTTTAATCATCTTCTTGCGAATGAGCACAACCGTCACATCTCTTCTCAGAGATAAGCCACCACCATTCCAACAAGCTTGTTTTCCACTGCATTTTATAGTTCCAACTTATTTCCTTATTGAATAGAAAACCAATTTTACTGTATCTCTATTATTTTGTGTTAAGCATATTTTAATAATATGTATTCATTTTGTTTTTCTCATAAAATCTGGATCAATTTTAAGGTACAAAGGCATTTATGTCATAAAACCAATTTTAAAACTTCTAAATGATATGTGTATCTAACTTATTTTTAGTCATCATGGATCCATGCTCTAGATTCATCATGTACTTAGATGGATAAAATCCCTTGAGGAACAAAAATTTCCTCAAGTTTTGAACCTCAAAGGATTTAATCCCTTTGGGTGCTTGATACATGTAGAGTTAAGATGGATCTAGGAGAGTAGTTATGTTTCTCAAAGTAAATGTATATCTTTTTATTTTAATTTTGAACTAGCTTTATATTTCTTTTCTGTGAACGTACATTATAATTATTTATTTTTATATTAATTACTTTTTTTTTCCGACATGTTCTAAAAATACCTCAATATGTTTTGTTACAACATATATGTCATACTAGGTTGTAGAGTTGTTCTTGGTAGAATAAATATTTTTGAAAAACATGTGAAAAACGTTAAGTTACTAATTGAAATTTTTTTTTTTTTTGCGGGAGAAATGGTGTAAGATAATCTTGTAGCAAATAGACCCTCTTTCCAACCACAAATATGATAAGAATTTAGCATAAATTTCAAGCATGTGTAGACTTATAATATGATCTAAGGCTTGATCGTAGGGTTTTTCCAATTTTTAATAAATCCAAATCATCAAAAATTACATTAAAGTTTTGGATCAATAGAAACTCTAACTTTATGTACCCTACAACTCTGACAACTAGAGGGAAGTTTGTTATTATATTAGATGACTCTGACACAATTGAATAGATGAGAAGGAAAAGTTAATATGGAAGAGAAAGGAAAAAAAACCATAAATTCTATGATTCTAATAACTTTATAGTGTGTTAGATGAAAAATCTTAGTTAAATTATTGGGGAATAGAAGGTCACTATGTAGAATATTAATATAGTTAAAAATACTACTACATATAAATTTAAGGAGAATTTTTGGTGTGATAAAGAAATAAAGTATAAGAAAAAATTAAGATACTATAAAGAGGTAATTAACTTTGATTTAGAATATCAAAAATATATTTATATTATAATTAGATTAAATAAGAAAATCAACATTACTAAAATAAAAATGAACTCTCACAAGTTCCATAGTGAAAAAAAACATTGGATAACTTCAAAATTGCCATAGGATGAAATAATTTCTCATCTTTGTGACCAATACTAAGAAGGTGGAGGATGAAAATAACTTTCTCTTAGAATGTCCCATGTATTCCCACTTTAGATCCCAATTTCAATTTTTTTTTACAATCCCAACCTTCCTAACCTTTTAACTCATCAGAACTATTGATTTAGAAAATTTTCTCATCAAGCTTTTCAAACATACAAACCAAATTGTAAAGAAAACCAAGTAATTTGTTATATATTTTTTCTTAAGGTTTAATAAACCAAATTTGGTTTCAATGGATATATCAATCATTATCATCACACGGGAGTTACTAAAGTTCAAGTTCCCCAAACTTTCATGCTCCCAAATTGTTGAATATTGTTATACTTGTAGTAATGGATAGTAAGTATGTATGACATATGGATAGTAAGTATGTATGGCATATGTATGTCATATTCTCAGAAGGGACTCCTCGGAAAATTTACAGGATTGTGGCCTTCTCCTCACTAGATGGACACCTAGATAGAAAAAGAAAGGATTCCTCTAATCAAAGGATGACTCAATCATTTCTTCTGCGATAAGGGGCTTTACACATTATTTTTTGAATTCAAAGAAGATAGAGAGTTAATTTTTCAAAATGGACCATACTTCATGGGTCCAAGAGGTTTATATATCAATAAATTGACTCCAGACTTCTATCCAGAGGTTGATATTCCAACAACAGTCCTAGTATAGGTCAAACTTCCTCAACTGCCTCTTCATTGCTGGGGAGATGATGTACTATGAAGTATAGGAAATACACTAGGAAAATTTATAGATAAAATATAACAAAACCCCCCTATGTTTTCATGTTCTCGAATATGTGTAGTAGACCCACAAAAGGGTCTTCCATAAGCCATTAAATTGACCCTAGACGATTGGTCCCATTTTCATAAAGTAGACTATGAAAACATCCCTTTCAAATGCAAAACTTGCCACTATTATGGTCAATTTTCCAGGGACTGTCCAAAGCAGCCTCAAAATACCTAGCCTGAACAACCATATACCCCTGAAGATGGATGGAAAATAACTAAAAAGAAATATAATTCTGTTAAAACCCATCGAAAACACGCCCCCCCTCCAAAACCATCAAATCCCCCTAATTAGAATCCCCCCAACCCTAGTCCCAAAAACATTCTGACCAAATAGAGAAACCATTTGAACCAAAGGAAGATGGTGGAAACCTCCAATACCTATCAAATTATGGTAGAAATGCAGGATGAAAATGATGAAACCAGAGAATAAAAAAACCAACAGGAAAAAGAAGAACAACAAGAAGTGATCCAAAAATAAACAGAGGAAGACGAGGGGTAAGAGGAAGGAGAAATAAGAAGGAAGAATCAGAAAAAGGAATCCAAAAGAAATCTCAAAACCTAATTAATACTAGATGAAAAAATAAGTCAACAAATGAGGAAGTAGAATTAGTAAAAACATGGAAAACATTTGGGAGTAAAAGAAACAAAGAATCAAGAGAGGAGAATTCCAACAAAGAAAAGGAAATGGGGAGACAACACTCCATAGAAGTCTCAATTGACAACATGGGAAAAAAGACCAACGGAAACAAAAAAATCCATCAAATTGGCTCCCATCAGGGGAGAAAACCATCCTCTAACTCTAAATGATGATGAAAATAATATCTTGGAATTGTAGGGGTCTTGGAGGTAAATTTAAAGCTAAGGCTCTCAGAGATTTAACAAAAAAATAAAAATCAAGAATCATGTTACTGCAGGAAACCAAAATGGAAGACTTAACTGCTATTGAGGTAGGAAATAAATCATTCTCAATTGGAGAAGGAGTGAAAATTGGCTCTCGAGGTTCCTCAGGGGGAATCCTCACACTCTGGGACCCTTCGCAGTTCTCCCTTGAATATTATAATCAAGCAAACCATTGGCTTCTCACAACTCTAAAAATACCAAAAGTGGTGAAAATTTCTCAATATTCGATATCTATATGCCAATAAGGACATCTAAGAAAGAAGAATGTTGGGCTTCCATCTCACAAATGAAAATTGAGATAGAAATTCAGACAATTATCATAGTTGGTGACTTTAACACAACTCTTAGCAACAATGAAAAGTGAGGGAGAATCTAAGTTAGTGATGTCATGGGGGAACAAATGGAAGATATCATTTCTGAATGGGACCTGATGGATGACAAACCAATAAAAGGTAAGTACAGATGGATTAATAAAATATCAGGCTCTAGTTTCATCGCAACGTGCCTTGATCGCTTATTGATTCATAGAAACTTCTTCATCCTCCCCTTTCCCATTTCCTCCCAAATCCTCCCCTCTGTTGGCTCATATCATAGAATTCTTTCCTTATCCTTTGATCCCCCCATCAACCTTGACCCAATCCACTTTCTCTTTAACCCCCTCTGGCTTCACAATAACGAATTTTTCTCCTTGGTCAATCAAGTTTGGGCTACCTACGTTTCAGGTTCCCCTAATTACATTTGGGAAAGAAAACTTAAAGAAGTCAAATTGGCTATGAAAGCTTGGGAAAAATCATCCTTTGTCTCCCCTTTCCAAGATAGGGAGGATAGGATTATTTCTTTGTCCCAAATTCAAGAAGAAATAGAAGATGGGGATATGACTGAAGAAATTTTAAACAGAGAAAAAGAAGTTAATCTTAAAGTTCATTAAGCATTCAAGAAAGAGGAAGAGAAATGGCATTTAAGGTCGAGAATATTATGGCTTCAAGTTGGGGTTCAAAACACTTCTTTCTCTCCTAAACAAGCTAAGATATGTCAGCAACGTAATATAGTCACCAAAATCCAAAATGATGAAAGGAAAACACTCGAAGATTATGAGAAAATAAAAGAATATTCCTTCCAACATTACAAAGCCTTGTTCATTGAAGATGAATAAGATGACACAATAGACAATGAAGAAGAAATGATTCAACATCTCACTAGAAAAAAATTACCAATAAATACAATGAGACCCTCCTAAAAGAAGTTTATGAAGAAGAGTTGGAAAGGGTAGTATAGAGTTTTGAGAAAGACAAATCCCTAAGACCTGATGGATTTTTAATACACTTCTATAGGGCTTTCCGGGATACCAGTAAATATGACCTCATAAAAATGGTAAATTACACCCTAAGGAAAAATAAAGTTGGTGAGGCTACCAACTAGACCTTCCTTGCTCTAATCCCAAAGGAAGTTAATCCCTCTTTCTTTTCCATATTTCACCCTATCTCATTATGAAATTCCTCATACAAAATAATATCCAAAATAATTGTGAATAGACTCAAACCTTTACTCCCTGCCCTTATCTTAGTCAATCAAGGAGGCTTCTTGGTGAACAAGAAAATAATAGACAACATCGTCCTTGTCTAGAAGGAAATTTTTCAAAGACAATTAAAAAATGACAAAGGCATGGCTATTAATTTAGATATGACAAATGCATTTGACAAAGTGAAACATTCTTTTCTTTATAAAGTCATGGGGAAGTTTGGATTTGACAAATAATTCATTGAATGGGTCCAAACCTGCATTGAATCCCTCTAGACCTCTCCAATGGTTAATTGCATACCAAGCCCCTTATTTAAATCCAACAAAGGAGTCATACAAGGATGCCCCCTTTCCCCTCTTTTATACATCTTGATGGTCGAAGCCTTAAGCAACAGATTGGAACATGAAAGAAGAATTGGCAGACTTCCAAGACTCTCATTTGATCTAGGAGAAAAGGAGATCAATCTCTCCCAATTTTCAGATCACACTCTACTCCTAGGAGTGGCCTCATCAATCATTGTGAGAAGATTCAAACATATCCTACAAATTTTTCTAAAGGATTTAGGAGGAAAAATTAATAATCACAAAAACAAGGTATACAGACATAATAATAAGCTCAGAGAATATTTTAATATTTAGGGTTTCCCCTATATGCAAATTTCTTCCTCTTTCAAATATATTGGAATGCCAATCTCCTCACATCACCTCAAAGCCCAATATTGGAATCCAATTCTGGAAAAAATGATGAGAAGGATCAAGCATTGGGGATCCCATTGGCTCAACCCAACTGGCAAGATTGTCTTTATCAAATATGTTCTATCTTCTTTATCCATATATCAATTCTCAACCATATAAGCTCTCAAAGGAACTATGGAGAAAATAGAGAAGATAATAAGAAAAAATTTGTGGGAAGGCGGAAAAACCAACAACAAAAAATACCATTTAGTCAATTGGGCAACAATTAAAAAGAATAAGGAAAGAGGAGGTATTGAAATTTTCGATCTAACACTTTTAAACATAGTTCTTTGGGATAAAATTGTTTGGTGATTCATATCAGGAAGAAGGGAATGGTTGAAATAATCCATTGGTTCCATATATTTCATTAGAGACTGAAAAAGTGGAATAGATAAACCTCTCATGAATATCAATGTATCCTTAGTATGGAAACTCTTCAAATTAGTTGTCCTGTTAATTAAATCCAAACTATCATGAAATCTAGGCAATGGTTAATAAATTGATCTTTGGGAAGATAGTATCATGGGAAAACCCCCTGTTGGTAACAATGAATAATTTTTAGAGATTAAGGAATAGGGAAGGCAACATGGTATAAACACTCTTGCAAACATTTCCTAATGGAAGGATGAAGGTATATCGGTCGTCAAATTTTACCAAATCCTTCGAAGCCAAAACAGAACAATGGACGAATTGGCGAAAAGTGCTCGGGGTTTGTTTCAAGGGTTGCCTATCCTCAATGAAGTACGAAAGGATCAACCATTACCCTAACTTCCCCATGATAATCATGAATCAAGTTGGGTTATTTGCAGTCCCAAACCGAAATTCCGTGACAAGAATCGAAATATTGGCTCTTATACTTGCAGATCACTTCACACAAACATGCACAAAGAATATTTTTCCTAGATTAAACAAGCATTGGAAGCGCCACACCGTTAGTGAAGCAATTCAACGAAATCAGAAGAAATATCGAAATAAAAAACCTGCAACGAGAAGACAGACTTGAAACTGTGACTCCTGCAAACGGAGCAGAGTTGACGACTTGCTAAGGGAAGAGATAAAGGTATCTTGCTCCCAGAATCTTAGAATTTTCGCCTTAAAAAATTAGTTACAGGAAACTATTGAAGAGAAGGACAAAGAAGTCACTTTTATTACTCATATGGTGAGACAGCAAGAAAAATAACTAAAATGGTTGAGGTATCAAATGGGAGAAACAAAAATGGTAGATAATGAACAGATGACCAAAGACTCCTCCATTGGGTCCAAGAATGTCAATCAACCTGATGGGAATGCAATAAATTCAGAAGTAGTGGTGAGCTAGGAATCACGGGATATGGATGATCTTGATACAACTCTCTATCTTGGATAAATTCAGGTGTCTCTGTCTAGCCCTGTAGAGTCATGTATAAGTTAGTTGGTATTTCTGGCTCTTTTAAATACAACTTTTTGCTATCAGACTTGAGCCTTTTTTTGAATATATATAGTCCTTTAGCTAAAATCAATGGCTCTTCAGAGGATGAAAATTCAAATTTTTAACTGATGTACTTATCCTCAGTCAGTGTTTCAGTGACATATTAATAGAATAGTTTTGTTTCTGTTAAAAAAATGTTTTACTTATAAATGAGGTAAAGGATTATTTCAACTTAAGTGTCTAAAGAGTGGGATCAATGTTGAAAGGTAATAAGAAAATTGGTTATCATACTTGTGTTTGTTTCACTAAGGAATTTGTAATTTCAAGAGACTAAATCCACCCAAATCCACTTGGAATCCTTGAAAGGAAAAGAAAGAGCCTCAACTCAATTGAGCCATAATGCATTGATGTTTCCTTCCTAATGAAAACCAATAGATAAAGGATAATTTCTAGCTGCTTTTGAAACTTAAGACTCTACCTTTTAGAGGTTCAATTAGAAAAGGGCCTCCAACCCATTTAAAGGTTCCCATTGCATTGAAATGAAATGCATTGTTTTGGTCTCTTTAGAAAGTCATACTGGATCACATTATTGCACTTCATCAATTATTGCACTGTGAGATGATTAAATAAAATAAATATGCACCTCTGTAGGATTATTTCAAAAAATATACACCGGTGCATTCATTGGTATAATGACACACTGGTCAACACACATGCTCTAAACGGACACACTTTGATAGGGTTATTTAAAAATATATATAATCTAGTATGCTTTTTAAAACTAGACGCACCAACGCTGCTAATAATATAGTGTACTTTGACATGGATAAATAAAAAATTTCACGCACGATTGTAGGAATTTTTCAAAAAATATATGTCGGTGCGCTTTGTAGTATATTGATGTACTAGGGGCACTGTTTCTCCGAAGGGAACACCATTTTAGGGTTATTTTTAAAAAAATAATCGGTGCCCTATGTAACACCGAATGCACTGGTGTGTCAAAAAATATATAAGTCGGTGTGCTTGATAGTAATTGGACACACGGTGTGAACCCATGCTCTAAAAGGGTGCATCGTGTTTGGGTTATTTAAAAAAAATATTATCTAGTACGTTACATAAATATTCTAGCACTGGTACATTCAATCATCAAGTAGACCAGAACATGGTTTAATAATAATAAAAATACCAGCTGTAAAATTCATTTTTACCATTTTCAGTGTTGTAGAGATCAAAAGCACCAGTGCCACTTTTGCCTCTCTAAAGCGCCCTTCCTTCAGTGCTTCCCTTGCTTGTCTTCCTTCCATCTCTTTTTGTGTGTGTGGCTTTCAAATTTTTCCAAACAATGGGAAAATTTGGTTTTTTTGACTACGTGTCAACCATGCCTCCCTAATGACAAAATGTCCAAGTAATGTCTTTGTTTGTTTATAGATTACTTTTTTGGCGGATTAAAATTTAAAATTGAGTTAATTTTTCAATGTTTTAAAAAAAAACATTATGCGTGGTGTGTTCGAGATGTTTAGCTCGTACCATGGTCAGTGCACCCTGTGGATTTACAGGGCACACCAAAAAATGTTAAATTCATTGGCGGTGTGTAGGTAAAGAGGAATGCAGTAGCATGTTTGTTTATCAATGCACCACATAAAACTATTTATCTATTCGATGGTGTGTCTCATTACCTCTAACACACAGGTTTGTTGTGGTACATGACTCACCACATGAATCAGATATATGATTTTGCATGGTGCATTAGTAAGAGTGTGCATTGGTGCATTCATGTTTACAAACACATTGTTTTACAAAAAATTCATTTTGTCATGGTGCGCCCTTTAATACTCTGTGTGCATCGTTAGTGATGCAAGCCAAACGACTTGAACACACTGCCCGAAACAATTATATCCAAAATTGCAAAGTTTTGTACTCATCAATTTTAAAAAATTGGTGGGGCTGTGTGTCACCATTACCGAAACACATTGGTACATTTAAGGAACATGTATGCACCACCTTAACTAATTTTAAAAAAAAATTAGGGTGCGTTAGGATTTTAATTTGTTTTTATTTTAAGCAGTGCATAGGGTAGTTGTAACACACCAGTGGGGCAATGTGTCAATTTTAAAAAATTGGCAGGGTGGCACGTCTTCGTTAATTGAATGGACTAGGGAATATAAGGAGCATATATGCACCACCTTAACTAATTTTAAAAATATTGTTTTATGGTGCTTTAGGATATTAATTTATTTTTATTTTAAGTGATGCGCAGGCTAATCGTAATGCACTGGCGAATGGATTTAATTGACCGCACCGGTACGTTGGAGTTATAAAATTTATCACATAAAATAATATAATAAATACAAGTTATGTACGCACCACAGACGATGCTTAATTGTTTTTCAGGCGCACCAGTTATGAAATTTACTTATTTCTTGAAGGAATTAATTTTTCCATATTTATAAATAAATTTTTGATTTAGTATATCTTTTTAATGTTATGTATGGGTGAGGCTAATGTATTTCATATGTTCATCATGTAGAGATGTGAGTGGAGAGAGCATCAAGAGAAGAAGGAGAAGAAGGAAAACCTATACAATGTTGTACAGGAATGGGAGGTGAGGGAGAGGGAGAGGGGTTTCTACCCTCACCTTATTACTACAATGACTCATGTTCTATTGAGGAATGTGTTGAAATAATGTAACTGTGAAGAGAATTCTTATTATTATTGTTATTTTATTATTAGGATTAATCCCCATTGTGGATTAATCATGTCGGTAATTGTATAAGGACCAAATCCCCTTTTGTGGATTGGTCATCGGACAATTATAAAGGGAAGAATAAGAAGTCAGCCCCAA
>SNQJ01S0002320.1:138464-160235 GCA_010110895.2 Picea sitchensis | reverse complement strand
AAGCGAGATGATGATATTCCTTGCTTCTGACCTAGTTGTTAGACGTAAAGCAAGATGTGACTGACACTGAGCTACCAGCTTAACAGCTATGACATTGAGCCAGTGTAGTACTGCCAGCCTATTACTGTGATGAGGTATCATTTTTTACTGATACATATTTGATGCAGATGATGATAGCATTCTTTCGAGAATGATGATGCTACCGATGAACAAAACTTCCGATGACTCGTAAATATGCTAGCCAATGTTTCAAGATGATATTGATGATAATGTCCTCCTGATGCCACTAATGATGCAGACCTCTCTCTCCTGATGTTGATGAAGAATACCCTTCTTGTTAAGGGGGAGTGTTGAAATAATGTAACTGCGGAGAGCATTCTTATTATTATTGTTATTTTATTATTAGGATTAATCCCCATTGTGGATTAATCATGTTGGTAATTGTATAAGGACCAAATCCCCTCTTGCGGATTGGTCATCAAACAATTATAAAGGGAAGAATAAGAAGTCGGCCCCAACAGTTATTATTGAAGACCCATAATTAATTAAAGCTGGGTTTACCCACCCAGAGTGAGAGGTCGACCCTTCTAGTGAAACCCTCTCACACGTGCCAGTATTGTATATATAGGAGGCTAGTGCCTCACTTCTAACACACAACTCACTTGCTCATTATCTTATGAGGCAAGCTGCAATTACCAAAGAGAGAAGAAGAAGAGTGGCACATCTCTTGGGGAGGACTATCTGTATTGGTTTGAGTTATCTCTTGA
The DNA here is from genome assembly GCA_010110895.2 of Picea sitchensis. Classification (NCBI taxonomy): domain Eukaryota; kingdom Viridiplantae; phylum Streptophyta; class Pinopsida; order Pinales; family Pinaceae; genus Picea; species Picea sitchensis. Next base: position 159,468 of record SNQJ01S0002320.1, on the reverse strand, counting down.
ACATTATATAAGCTATTTATGATAAGGAAGTTTTTGCTGGGTTTTCTTCCCCTAGAGGGTTTCCCAGGATAAATGTTGTGTCTCTTGTGAATGTGTATTTCTCAGTGATCTTGTTCTTATGATTCTCTTATCTATTTAAATGCAAAGAACTATAATAATGCCATAAACATTAACAGAATGTAGGCCTCCTTAAGTAATACAAGGAGGATACATCCATGAAGGGGCACTCTAGGTTGTTGTTGCATCTGATCCATCAATGGGATGTCCATCAAAAATATTTTTGTGTGGGTTTGGATCAGTGGTACCATTCCACTGAGGAGGACATTAACTTTATCACTAGGCTATCCACAAGAGGGGAGGATTTTCCCCAATTCTTATATGTCTTATTAGGTGTTGCAAAAGAGAGTAAGCTCATGTACTCTTAACAATATATTAGGGTTGATGTACTATTCCCAGTTGATTTTCTAGTGTCTGGTGGACAACTGTAGATTGTTTCTTTTGGTGCAGAGGATGTTAGTTGCCTCTAACTATTAGTGATGACCACAAAACACTTTACCAGTAATGGGCGATCCATTAGTTTCTCTATTTTGTATTATGTTGATTCGTTGCTATAGAGGCCATGATGTATCATATGGTATACCATTTTTTTGCGGCAATTTTGTATAGCGCTAAACAAATGTCATGGTATAATACCTGGGAGGTTGAACTTCCCTTTTTCCTCAAAGTTTTTTTTCTTATTTTTTGAGAGGTTTCCAGAGACGAGGATGAATTTTGTGTGTGATCCTGCTAGATCGAGGACTCATGTGTAGATGCACATGCAAGGGGAGATGATGCCCAAGAGGGGCTAGCCAGAGTTTCCAACCAATATTTTCCTAGATGCACTAGGATACTAGGCAATGAAGAAGATCACATGTTTGTCATGGCTCCATGTACTTACAGGGCTTTGGATTGGAGAGGATGTCCAAACATCCTCTTCAGACTAGATGAGCCACCAAATGATAGAGGTAATATTATTGTTTTGTTTAAATTAATCTAGTTTCATTTTATTCTCTTACTTAATTAGAACAAAATTAATTCTAACACATTCTTTAACTTGTTTTATTAAATTATTTAATGAAATTGTGTAAGTATTGTTTTGTACTATATATTTTGTATATATTGACACTTTCATTGTGGACATTCCTCCTCCCCTAGAAGATGGAAATGAGGATATTATTCTTAATTCCCCAGAGGGTGAAGGTCCTCGGGTGCATATACCCGACAACATGAGTGATAGGCCAGATACACAATTTAGGTTGGATTTGGATGACTGACTCTCTATACTTTTGATTGAGGTTGGAGTCCACCCCGTGTTGATGTGAGACATCAGGGAAGATACTATGGTATTGGATCTTTGGAGGAAGATGTTGCATGACTTTATGCCTTATAGGCATCATATCATCAGAGTTTCCATGATACTAGAAGCGAGGAGGGATCCTGATGATAGGCACAACTCACCTTCCAATATGGCTCGTTCATCTAGTACCCCCATTGATTGATAAGGTTGGTCGTGATCCCTCTCCACATCCTCCTCCTTCTCCTTCACCTCACCCAGATCATGAGTAGGAAACACAAGTTCCCCCTCTTCCTCTTTAACCTCACCTAGATGAGTGTTGAGGAAAAGGTATGGAAAACCTTACTCAAGAATTTTCAAATGCAAGATAGTTGGGAATGTCACTTGGGGTTTATAGCCTTAAAACAATCACTTAATCCATAAGGGATCAAGGCAAGCTTTTATATATTATATGTAACTATGCAAAAGAAATAAACATAAAAAGAATTACATGAGTGTGTACATGGATATAAAAGAAAAAGAGTGAACTAGATCATTAAAATACATATGTGAGGCTTAAACAATATAATATATTGGAATGCCAATCTCCTCACATCGCCTCAAAGTCCAATATTGGAATCCAATTCTGGAAAAAATGATGAGAAGGATCAAGCATTGGGGAGCCCATTGTCTCAACCCAGTTGGCAAGATTGTCTTTATCAAATATGTTCTATATTATTTATCCATATATAAATTCTCAACCATATAATCTCCCAAAGGAACTATGGAGAAAATAGAGAAGATAATAAGAAAAAAATTGTGGGAAGGCGGAAAAACCAACAACAAAAAATACCATTTAGTCAATTGGGCAATAGTTAAAAATCATAAGGAAAGAGGAGGTATTGAAATTTTTGACCTAACACTTTTAAACATAGTTCTTGGGAATAAAAGTGTTTGGTGATTCATATCAAGAAGAATAGAATGGTTGAAATAATCCATTGGTTCCATATATTTCATTGGAGACTGAAAAAGAGGAATAGATAAACCTCTCATGAATATCAATGGATCGTTAGTATGGAAACTCTTCAAAGTAGTTTTCCCGTTAATTAAATCCAAACTATCATGGAATCTAGGCAATGGTTAATAAATTGATATTTGGGAAGATAGTATCATGGGAAAATGATGTAGGAGCATCTCAAGCGAGCCAGCGCGGAGATAAAAGACAGTTGGAAAAGCACCCAGTGCAAATTTTGAAAATGTTATGTAATGACAATGCGATCATTAAATAGAGGGGACACTTGTATAATATAAAGGAACCTTGAGTGATCCGCTCTCATCCTTAGTAGGTAAAATACATTTATAATAGTTAATGCGAGTAGATAGAAATTAATGCGTAGATTAGGAAATTTAGAATGAAAGAGGGAAACGAGATATAGACACCCTCATTGTGTATTGTAAGAGGGTTATGTCAATTGAGGGCATAGAGCACAGAAGAGAAGATGTAGAGAGTTGTGTAGAAGAAGTCCATGTACAGAAGTTCTGGATTAATACAAAAAGGATTTGATTAAGATTCATGGTGTCGAAATATTCTCTGTGTATGCATTATTGAATGTTATGATCATGAATGATTTACTCTTTCTGTCATGCAATTGCTTTTATGCTATGTATGAATTATTTCTTGTTAAATGTTTGAAATCTGAGAGAGAGAGTAAGGGAAATGAGTTTCAATTGTTTCTCTATCTGAGTAAGAGTTCCTGCAAGGAGTGCAGCTGAATTTTCCACAAGGAGTGTGTTGACAAAGGATTCAGAGGTTTGTCTCTGAAAGCTTAGATAAGATAGCTTTTGTTCTCATTCCCTCGAAAGTGCAGTTAAGCACAGGAGTCATGCAAGGTGTGCACAGGCCGAGTAGAGTTTCAGGTTTTGTAGCATGAATGAAGTGTTGAGAGATTGTTGTTGCAGGGAGTGCGCGGAGTTTAAGGAGTTCAATTCTTTGAAGTAATTGAAGGATTTACCGTAAGGAGTGCGTGTAGGACTCCTCTTTAAGACTCGGAGTTGGGAAAATCTCAGGAAGGATAAAGCCTTCAAAATTGTCGAAGAGAAGCACAGGAAGTTTGTGCATTGGAGCATTGAGAAGGCGTCACAAGTTTGTGCCGTAGGCGGTTAAGTACCGTGAAAAACACTTTGGTAAAGGTTGCAGAAGTCCTTGAGAAGGAAGGGAACCCGATGGTCGGAATTATCTGTGGAGAATTCGCGATGTCCCACGAACCGTTAGATCTCACAGAGTAGTAGGGGAGTCACGACGAGTATTTGCAAAGGGTTCAAGCTCAGGAGAGACATAGCCGTAGATTCAAGCCAACAAGGGTCGTTGGATTTGCCCGAGGATTTCCATTTTGGGGTTTCATGGATTGAAGTCCCAAAATATTTTCATTAAGACTCGCGAAGTGCGAAGTCTTGAAAAGGCAGAAAGTCTAGTTGTGGGACCAACACTAGGAATCGTGTCGAGGGTTGACATTTCGGGAAATAGAAAGTCAGGATTTTAGAGGTCGTGGAGCAGAGTTGCATGACATCACAACTCACGAACTCACGAAAGACGAATAGCCAAAATTGAAATTAGGATTCGGGAATTCGAGGCTTGCATTGACAAGAGATTTTGGTATCAAGAGTCTCGAACTTCCGATACGTGAAAAACATGTTGACCGTTGGATCAAGCAAGGAATCACAGCCATTGATTTCTTTTGGTGACCAAACCTCGGAGTTCATAAATTCAGGTTTTGGAGGTCTGCGGGATAAGACACTTGATTACAGATTTGCGAAATCACGAAATTCGATCTCCAAAAGTGTAAAGGGGGGAATTACTCAAGATTAGTTGTGGGTGCATATTTTTCGAAAGGGAAATAGAAGAGCCTATTGTTGAGATCTCTTCGGGCCAGTGGAAGAGGAAAGATATTGTGTGCATGGACTTTTGACTTGCGGGTTGGGAGGGCTGCGTCAAGTGTTGTATCAGAGCACAGAAAGGTTTCTTTGCTTTCTGTAGCAAGGAAAAGGAATATTCACCATGCCACCGAGAAGAAGGAATAGGAAAACACCTGATCCACTAGAGGATAGGGAAATGCCGAGAAGAAGGGGTAGGCAGATGCCTGATCAAGCCATGGAGAGAGAGATGCATGACCTACGTGCCAGACTTGAAGACATGGAGACAACATAGAGGCGCACAACCGGTGCTGGGGATGTTAGTGAGTCTGAAAGAAAAAATGAAGCTAGACATGACGAAGAAGAAGCCACAACAGAAGATGAAGCAACTGAACGCTTGCTTAGAGTTGTTGCAAGAATGAGTGTAAGAGCCAAGATGGACATTCTAGTTTATGAGGGAAATCTGGATGTAGAGGAGCTTCTAGATTAGATTAGATCTCTGGACACATACTTTGATTATGAAGATATCGAAGAGGAAAAGAAGGTCAAACATGTCGTCACGATATTAAAGGGACATGCAACATTGTGGTGGGATGAACTACAAGCTTACAGACACTGCCAAGGCAAGCAGAAGATCAAGAGTTGGGAGAGGATGATCGCAAAAATGAAAGAGAAATTCATCCCCAGAGATTATCAAATTACTTTGTTTCGAAGAATGCAAAATTTGAGACAGAAGCTGATGGCAGTGAAGGAGTACACTAAAGAGTTCTACAGGCTGAACATCAGAGCAGGTCATCATGAAAGTAATGATGAAAAAGTTTTCGGGTATATGAATGGCCTGAGATACGAAATTCAGGATGAGATGAGCATGATGGCCGTTCGAACGATGGAGGATGCTTATCAAATGGCTCTAAAAGTAGAAGAGAAGCTGAGCTGAAAGTAGGCTCAAAGAGGCCGAGGAAGAAGTCAACCTAGGGGAAAGTCAGTTGTCCAAGATAGAAATCAAAAGCCTAAAGAAGAATGGAAGAAACCTCAACCTCAGATTGAGAGAGGTGGAAGCTCATAGCAAGGGAAATATTCTAAACAACGAGGGAAATATACTGACCCGAGAGGAGATTATACTGATAATAATGTTTTTCCTCGTACTAGAGGTAGAGGAAGAGGAAGAGGTGGAGTGATAAAATGCTTCACGTGTGGAAAGGTTGGACACAAGTATTATGAATGTCCAGACAGAAAGAAGGAAGGTGGTGAGGCTCACATTGCTGAAGCACAGAGGCAGAATATTGAGGCAGAGGATGTTGAAGGTAGAATATCACTAATGATGCGAAAAATACTTTTGACACCAGAGAAGGAGGTGGAGAGTTCAGTCCAAAGAAACAAACTTTTCCAAACTACTTGCAAAACCAAAGACAGGGTATGCAAAGTCATTGTGGACAGTGGTAGCATGGATAATTGTGTTTCGACAGAGATAGTAGAAAATCTAGAGATGGAGACAGTTGAACATCCAAGTCCATACAAAGTTTCATGGCTACAAAAAGGACATCAGGTAATTGTTACTAAATAGTGTTTAGTTGACTTTAAGATAGGAGGATATAATGATAATATCTGGTGTGATGTTATTCCTATGGATGTTTGTCATTTATTTCTTGTTAGACCATGGCAATATGACAGAAATGTGATTCATGACGGGAGAATGAACACATACACCCTAGAGAAGAATGGGGGAAATCACATGTTGCTTCCAATCAAAGATAAGGATGCGAAACCTAAAGTAAGTAACACTGTACTTCTCATGAGTGGGAAGGAACATATTACAGAGGTTAAGAAGAAAGAGGAACCACAATTCATTGTGGTCAGGAGGCAAAAGATTGTTTTAACTAGCACAAGGGTAGATGATTTACCAGAAGAGGTTCAAGAACTACTAGAAGAGTTCGCTGACATAGTAGTAGCTGGACTACATCGTTCGTTGCCACCGATTAGAAGTGTGAGTCATCATATTGATCTCATACCTGGATCTAGTTTTCCAAACAAAGTCGCGTACAGATTAACGCCACAGGAGAATGAAGAGGTCAAAAGACAAGTCAAGGATTTGTTGGACAAAGGTTTGGTCAGAGAAAGGTTGAGTCCGTGTGATGTTCCGACAGTACTCAATCCAAAGAAATATGGAGGTTGGAGGATGTGTATTGAATCGAGGGTGATTAACAAGATAACCATCAGGTACAGATTTCCATTACCAAGGATGGATGATCTGATGGACTGCTTGAGTGGAGCAAATTATTTTTTGAAGAATGATTTGAAAAGAGGTTATCACCAGATTCACATGAGAGAAGGTGATGAATGGAAGACAACATTCAAAACCAATGAAGGGTTGTATGAATGGATTGTTATGTCGTTTGGCTTAACAAACGTGCTGAGTACTTTCATGAGATTGATGAATGAACTCCTCAAGGATTTCATCGGAAAATTTGTTATCGTATATCTTGATGATATACTGATTTTCAGCAAAACAGAAGTTGAACATCTGGAACATTTGGCTACAATGATGAAGAGGTTACAGCAGGAGAAGTTGTTGATAAACATGAAGAAAACCTCTTCATGAAGACGGAGCTCATTTATTTGGGATTTGTTATTTCTGCAGATAAATTGAGGATGGATCCAGATAAGGTGAAGGTAATCAAGAATTGGCCATCACCGAAGAATATCTTTGAGGTGAGAAGTTTTCACGAATTGGCTAGTTTCTACTGAAAATTCATTAGGAATTTCAGTGGAATTAGTGCACCGATGATGGAAACAGTGAAGAAGAGACACAAATATTTTGACTGGACAGAAGAGGCTGAGAAGAGTTTTAATCTATTGAAGAGGGAAATCACGGAACAACCAATCTTGGTGTTGCCTGATTTCCAAAAGACATTTCAAGTAAAATGTGATGCAAGTGGATTTGCAATAGGGGTAGTCTTGAGCCAAGAAGACAGGCCGATAGCATACTTTAGCGAAAAGTTGAATGAAGCGAAAGTGAAATACTCCACTTATGATAAGGAGTTTTATGCTATTATACATGCATTGAAGAAATGGAGACATTACTTAATTCCTAAAGAGTTTGTCTTATACAATGATAATCATGCATTGCAATTTGTGACTCAACAAGAGAAGTTGAATCAAAGACACATAAAATGGGTTGAATATATGAAAAATTTCACTTTTGTGATTAAACATATTTCTAGCACTGCTAACAAAGTCGTTGATGCTTTGAGCACGAAGTGTTTGCTATTGCAGGAGTTCAGGGTCAAAACGTTGGGTTTTGATGATCTCAAGGAGATGTATCAAGCTAATCCAGATTTTAAAGAGGCATATGACGCAGCTGAGAATCCAATTCACATAGATAGAAGCCAATGGGTAGAATACATGATCCAAGAAGGATTATTGTTTAAAGGTAATCGGCTTTGTATTCCAAAATGCTCCATGAGGGAGAATTTGCTGAAGGAGAAACACAGTGGAGGATTGGTCGGACACTTCGGTCATGACAAGACATTCGCAAAGTTGAATGAGTCATATTTTTGGCCAGTAATGCGAGAATAAGTCAAAATATTTGTGGAAAGATGCAGAATTTGCCCGCATTCGAAAGGCAAGAGACAAAATGCAGATTTTTATCAACCATTGCCCATACCTGAGAATTCGTGGGATGCAGTCAGCATGGACTTCATATTGGGGTTGCCAAGAACACAAAGAGGGTTTTACTCAATCTTTCTGGTGGTGTATAGATTTTCCAAGATGGCACACTTCATTCCATGTCAGAAAACCAGTGATGCAACTCACATTGCGAATCTGTTTTTCAAATAAGTCATTCGACTTCACAGCTTGCCAAGAAGCATAGTTTTGGTTCTAGACACTAAGTTTGTAGTACACTTCTGGAGAACCTTATGGAAGAAGCTAGGAACAAACTTGTCGTTTAGTTCATCTTATCATCCTCAGACAGATGGACAAACATAAGTGGTGAACAGAAGTCTGGGTGACTTGTTGAGGAGCATGGTGACAGAACACCACAGCCAGTGGGACAACATATTACCACAGGCAGAGTTTCTGTATAATGACTCAGTTAATGGAAGCATAGGGCAGAGTCTGTTTCAGATCATCTATGGCATGCAGCTGAGAGGAATTTCTGAGTTAAGGGATTCAGAACAGATTGCGACTAGGAGCACTAGTGCAAAATATCTCGTAGAGGAGATGAAGGAACTTCACAACTAGGTGAAGGAACGATTGCAGAGTTCGAGCCAGGAATATAAGAAGAGAGCAGATCAACACAGAAGATATCTTCAATTTGAAGTTTGTTATTTGATCCTCACACATTTGAGAAAAGAAAGGTTCCCGAGAGGAACATATAATAAACTGAAAATGAAGAAAATCGGACCATGCAAGGTCTTGAAGAAATTTGGGGCGAATGCTTACGAGATTGAATTACCTGATGGGATCGAAATTTCTCCAATATTCAATGTCTCAGATTTGTACCCATATAAAACTGAGGAAGCAGAAGAAGGAAATGAACAACCAGAGATTTAGTGGAGAAAACAGATGCCAGTTGCAGAAAAGCAGCAGATGGAGTGCATACTGGACAAAAGGGTCAGTAAGAAGACCAGGCAAAAGCAATACTTTGAGTATTTGGTCAAATGGAAAATCCATCCAGTTGAAGATGCCAGCTAGGAGAATGAAGTAGAGATCTAGAGGCATGGACAGACCGTGCGCGAGCTCATGGACAGGAGCCCATGAAAATTTTCAAGCGAGAGAATATGATGCAGGAGCATCTCAAGCGAGCCAGTGCGGAGATAAAAGACAAATGAAGAAGCACCTAGCACAAATTTTGAAAATGTTATGTAATGACAAGGAGATCATTAAATCAAGGGGACACTTGTATAATATAAACAGACCTTGAGTGATTCGCTCTCGTCCTTAGCAAGTAGAAGGCATTTATAATAGTTAATGCAAGTAGATAGAAATTAATGCATAGATTAGACAATTTAGAATGAAAGAGGGAAACGTGATGTAGACACCCTCATTGTGTATTGTAAGAGGATTATGTCAATTGAGGGCATAGAGCATAGAAGAGAAGACGTAGAGAGTTGCGTAGAAGAAGTCCATGTACACAAGTTCTGGATTAATACAAAAAGGCTTTGATTCAGATTCATGGTGTCGAAATATTCTCTATGTAAGCATTATTGAATGTTATGTTCATGAATGATTTACTCTTTCTGTCATGAAATTGCTTTTATGCTATGTATGAATGATTTCTTGTTAAATGTTTGAAATCTGAGAGAGAAAGGGAAATGAGTTTCAATTGTTTCTCTATCTGAGCAAGAGTTCCTGCAAGGAGTGCGTTGACAAAGGATTCAGAGATTTGTATCTGAAAGATCAGATAAGATATATTTTGTTCTCATCCTCTCAAAAGTGCAGCTAAGCATAGGAGCCGTGCAAGGTGTGCACAGGTCGAGTAGATTTTTAGGTTTTGTAGCCTGAATGAAGTGTTGAGATATTGCTGCTGCAGGGAGTGCACGGAGTTGAAGGACTTCAATTCTTTGAAGTAATTGAAGGATTTGTTGCAAGGAGTGTGTGCAGGATTCTTCTTTAAGACTCGGAGTTGGGAAAAAGATCAGGAAGGATAAATCCTTCGAAATTGTCGAAGAGAAGCATAGGAAGTTTGTGCATTGGATCATTGAGAAGGCATCGCAAGTTTGTTCCACGGGCAATTAAGTACCGTGAAAAACACTTTGGTAAAGGTTGCAGAAGTCCTTGAGAAGGAAGGGAACCAGACGGTTGGAATTCTTCGTGGAGAATTCGCGAAGTCCTGCGAACCGTCAGATCTCGCGGAGTAGCAGGGGTGTCACAGCAAGTATTTTCAAAGGGTTCAAGCTCAGGAGAGACAGAGCCATAGATTCAAGCCAACAAGGGTCGTTGGATTTACTCGAGGATTTCCATTTCGGGATTTCATGGATTGAAGTCCTGAAATCTTTGCATTAAGACTTACGAAGTGTGAAGTCTCGAAAAGGCGAAAAATCTAGTTGTGGGACCAGTGCTGGGAATCATGTCGAGGGTTGACATTTCAGGATTTTGGGAAATAGAAAGTTTGGATTTCAGAGGTCATGGAGAACAGTAGCATGACATCGCAACTCGCAAACTCACGAAAGCCAAATAGCCGAAATTGACATCGGGATTCGGGAATTCAGAGTTTGCATCAACAAGAGATTTTGTTTTCAAGAATCTCGAACTACTGATACACGAAAATGCACTAACCGTTGGATCAAGCGGGGAATCACAACCATTGATTTATTTTGGTGATTGAACCTCGGAATTCGAAAATTCGGGTTTCGGAGGTGTGCGGGATAAGACACTTGATTACGGATTTCGCAAAATAGAGAAATCCGATCTCCTGAAGTGTAAAGGGGGGAATTACTCAAGGTTAGTTGTGGGTACAAATTTCCCGAAATGGAAATAGAAGAGCCTATTGTTGAGAGCTTTTCGATCCATTGGAAGAGGGAATATCCTGTGTGCGTGGACTTCCGACCTACGGGTTGGGAGGCCTATGTCAGAAATCCCCCTGTTGGTAGCAATGAATAATTTTTAGAGATTAAGGAATAGGGAAGGAAACATGGTATAAACACTCTTGCAAACATTTCCCAATGGAAGGATGAAGGTAATTGGACAGATTGGTATCATCCCCCATTCCCAACCACCTCATGAGACTTTTGGATGAATTAATATAGAACTTAGTAGGATCTGCCCCTATGCATAAAAAAAGAGAAGATGATAGAGTATGGGGAACTCAGCCTTATGTAGTCAAAGAAGCTTATAATATTCTTATTCAAGAAAGTCCAGGACCTCCTAAATCTCGAATCTAGAAATTCATATGGGAAGGAGATTAATTACCCAAGGTTAATGCCTTTTGTTGGGTTATGGTTCATAACAAGATTCTCACATGAAAACTTGTTAAAAATAGGTATTTAAGGACCCTCTAGATACACCCTATATAAAGAAGTAGTTGAATCCTCACATCACCTCTTCTTTGAATGCAATTTTGCAACTTAGGTTTGGGAACTTGCATACCCGAATTTGTATCCAAAATATAAGAAACCATACAATTGGTAGGATCTATTCACCAATTGGAAAAAGCAATATACAGGAAGTGGACACCTTCAGTAAGAAACCCACCTTTAAAAGAATTTGGAAATCACTTCCAAAATTCCTCTATTGGGAGATATGGCTTGCGTGGAACAAGGATATATTCTAGAACAAAATGTGGTCCCCCCAAAAGGATTTCTTCATGGATAGCAACATCCTTTTGAAGGTCATGCAATCCAAAGGCATGTAGATTGAATACTAGAATAAGTGGGGCTCTCTTGAAGAAAACTGGATATCAAAGATAGTAACTTGGAAATATTACCATCTATTACCATTCCTGGAAAAAAAAACCGATCCAAATTCGAAACTGAGAATGACAGATGATGAATTCTTGAATTGGAGAAAACAACAAGAAGATAGAATTATTTTCTTTAATGGAGACTCTAAAGGAAATCTCAGGGTAGTTGGAGCGAGAGGATTTATTCTCGACCCTGAGGAAAAAAAATAATTCTTCTATGAGTGGGGACTGGGAATAAACTCAAATAATCAAGCGAAGATGTTGTAAACATTCTTGGGCATCAAAATTCTCAAAACTATTCAAATTAGAGAGGCCATTTTCATAGGGGAGTATGAACTTATCATTAGAGCTCTACGCCAAAAATATAATCCTCAACATCAGAACCAAAAGAGTATGGTTGCAATACATTTTGAAGAAAGAAGGGATATATTGGTCATAAAATTTTACCACATCCTTCGAAGCCAAAACAAAACAATGGACAAACTGGAGAAAACTACTCGAGATCTTGGTCAATGGATGCTTATCCTCAATGGAGTATGAAAGGATCAACCATTACCCTAACTTCCCAATGAAAGTCATGAATCAAGCTGGGTTATTCGCAGTCCTGAACTGGAATTCCATGACAAGAATCGAAACATGGACTCTTATAATTGTGGATCACTTTACACAATTGCACATAAAACATTTTTTTCCTAGATTAAACAAGCATTGGAAGCACCACACCATTAGTGAATAAATTCAATGAAATCAGAAGTGATATCGAAATCAACAACATACAATGAGAAGACATACTTGGAACTGTGACTCCTACAAATGGAGCAGAGTTGACGACCTGCTAAGGGCACAATGAAAGGTATCTCACTCCCAAAATCTTCAAATTTCATCCTTAGAAAATCAATTACAGGAAATTATTGAAGAGAAGGACAAAGAATTCACTTTTATTACTCAGATGGTGAGACGTCAAGAAAGAAAAATAACATGGTTGAGGTATCATATGGGAGAAATACTAGCACAACCGCAAAGTGGTTGATGAATGCCGAAAGGCGATGCTTCCTCCCGGACCGCTGAAACGCAGATAGAGATGAGGAAATCTAAAAGTTAATTTCAAATGTGGTAATTCCAAAGGTTAATCAGTTAAACGTGGAAATCATATGGTGGTACAATAATTTCTTAATATGATTAGGTAAATGTTAAAAAGTAAACAGGTTAATTGATGCATTCAACAATACAAGGAAGTTATGAAGAGTAAAGCACATTCATTGATTTGGGAGGATGACTAAGAATATGCCATCATCTTCAATTGTTAGCCATCAGATTAGAACTTTAGATTAAAAGGTGATTAATTGTGCCCATCTCCAATAGGTATACGCCTTTCGGCATAATAAATGACAGACAATCAACATACCACCAAAGAATCCTCCATTGGGTCCATGAAAGTCAATCAACCTGATGGGAATGAAATAAATTTAGAATTAGTGGTAAGAAAAGAAGCACGAGCTATGGATGATCTTGGTAAAACATTCAATCTTGGATAAATTTAGGTGTCTTTGTCTAGCCATGTAGAGTCTTGTATAAGTTAGTTGGTCTTTTTGGCTCTTTTAAATACAATTTTTAAATGAAAGGATATTAAACGAAAAGAAAATTGGAGAGCTCTATAGCTAGCATTTCCTTATCCACATCCCTACTCACAGGCGTCTGTATGCTCGTAGTGCTCCTCTTTCAACCACTTCATCTCCCATGGTCCTTTTACTTTGTGGGATTGGTTGGTAGTGGGATGTTCCTTTCTATTGGTGGTTGTGTTCACATTGTGCAGATCTATTTCTTCTTTGTTTATTTTGGTGTTTTTATTCGTGGCCACACTCTCCCATGTGTGGATATGGAATTTTAATCTTTTTTGGTGTGTGTGTTTTGGATGTGGGTGTGTTTTCCATGATTCGATGCCTTGCAGTGGTTTTTTCTCCATTTTTGGTCCTTTGATTTATGATCTATCGTTTGCGGGGTTCCATTATTTTCTTGTTGCATCCATTTTCACTCCCAAAGGTCTCTCTGATTTTCTTTGTGGTTGTATCTAGCCAATCCATCCAAGATGGTTTGTTGAGGGCTTGATGCAATGTCATGGTTTTCCTAGAAGCCTTGGTGGTTGGGGGGTCTTTGCGCTCCTCTTAGGCTTTGGTGTTTTAGAGTGGATGTTGAGGTTGTTTCCTAATTTTTAGTGTTTTGGGTTAGAGCTTTGTGGTCCTTTATTTTTGGGCATGCAATGTTGATTTTAAGGCCTCAATTAGTGCTTTGAGGTCTTGTTAGCGCGTGTAGTTTCTAGCTTCTTCTCTTTCATGGTTGCAAGACTCTTTTTTTTGTCCCTTTCGTTCTAGATCTTGAGGGTTTTTTTGCCACTCTAGCTTGGTCCATCCACAATTTCTTTTGGTTTTCCTCTGCAGCTTTCTTGGATGAGTTTTGTGTCTATCTTTCTTGTAGATTTCAGTTGTACTAGGACCGCTTTTAGAGGGCCACTTTTTCTTCATATTTCTTCCCCTTGGGTTTAATTTTTTTTTTAGACTAAAAACATGCTTTCTACATGCATTATTCATAATGTAATTTTATTTCTTTTAATAAAAGTTACTTTTTTTTCATTTGGAAAAAAAAAAAATTCCATAGTGAAAAACAAACAAACATTGGATAACTTCAAAATTGCCATGGCATGAAAGAATTTCTCATCTTTGTCATCAATACGAAGAAGATGGAGGATGGAAATAACATTCACATAGAATTTCCTATGTATTACCACTTGAGATCCCAATTTCAATTTTTTTTTTACAATCCCAACTTTCCTAACCTTTTAACTCATCAAAACTATTAATTTAGGAAATTTTCTCATCAATCTTTTCAAACATAGAAACCAAATTGTAAATAAAACCACATAATTTATTATAGTTATTTTCATAAGGTCTAATAAACCAAATTCAGTCTCAATGGATATATCAATCATTATCATCATAAGGGAGTAACCAAAATTCAAGTTCCCCAAAGAGTCATGATCCCAAATTGTTGAATATTGTTATACTTGTAGTAATGGATAGTAAGTATGTATGGCATATGCTCAGAAGGGACTCGTCAGGAAATTTATAGGACTGTCTGCTTCTCCTCGCCAGATGGACACCTCGATAGAAAAAAAAATGGATCCCTCTAATCAAAGACCGGATCAACCATTTCTTCGACAATTACACCATCTTTTTTGAATTCAAAGAAGATAGAGAATTAATTTTTCAAAATGGACCATACTACATGGGTCCAAGAGGTTTATATCTCGATAAATGGACTATGGAATTCTATCCATAGGTTGATATTCCGACAAAAATCCCAGTCTGGATCAAACTTCCCAACCTTCCTCTCCATTGCTGGGGAGATGATGTACTACGAAGTATAGAAAATACACTATGAAAATTTATAGATAAAGGAGATCTGAAACCTTGTATGTTTTTCTGTGCTAGAATACGTGTAGAACTAGACCTTGAAAATGGTCTTCCAGAAGCCATTAAATTGACCCTAGATAGTTGGACCCATATTCAAAAAGTGGACTATGAAAACATCCCTTTCAAATGAAAAATATTCCACAATTATGATCATTATTCCAGGGACTGTCCAAAGAAATCTCAAACTCCCCGTGAACAACTAGATACGCCTGAATACTGTTGGAAAACAACTAAAAATAAGTCCAATTCTGCTAAACGCACTGGAAAACATGACCCCCTCCCAAACAATCAAATCCCCACAATAAGAATCCCCCGACCCTAGTCCCAAAAAAATTCTGACCAAACAGAGCAAGCCATTGAACTAAAGGAACAGGGTGGAAACCTCCAACTCCTATCAAATTATGGAAGAAATAGAGGATGAAAACAATGAAAGCATAGAATAATAAAACCAACAGAAAAAAGAATAACAACAAGAAGTGATCTAAAAATAAACAGAGGAAGACAAGGAGTCGGAATAAGGAGAAATAAGAAAGAATAATCAGACATAAGAATCCAACAACAATCTCAAAACTTGAGCATTACCATAGAAAAAAATAAGTCAAAAAATGAGGAAGAAGAATCAATAAAAATAAGGAAAAAACCTGGGAGTAAAACAAACAAAGAATCAAGAGAGGAGAATGCAAACAAAGAAAATGAAATGGGGAGACAATGCTCCATAGAAGTCTCACATGGAAACATGGGAAAAAATACCAATGGAAAAAGAAAATATCATTATATTGTCTCCCATTAGGGGAGAAAACCATCCTCCAACTCTAAATGATGATGAAAATAATATCTTGGAATTGTAGGGGTGTCGACAATAAATTTAAAGTTGAGGCCCTTAGAGATTTAAATAAAAAAAGAAAAATCAGCAATCATCTTACTACAATAAACCAAATTGGAAGCCTCAAACGCTATGCAGGTAGGAAAGAAAGCATTCTCAATCAGAGAAGGAATGGCAATCAACTCTCCAGGTTCCTTAGGGGGGATCCTCACACTCTGGGACTAATCAGTTTTCCCTTGAAGCTCATAATCAAGCCAACCATTGGCTTCTCAAAGCTCTAAAAATTACCCAAAGTGGTCAAAAGTTCTCAATCTTAAACATCTATATGCCAAAAAAGCAATTTGGAAAAGAAGAATGATGGGCCTCCATCTCACAAATGAAAAACCAGATAGAAATTCAGACAACTATCATAACCGGTGACTTTAACACACCTCTGCGAAACAATGAAAAGCGAGGGTTCATCCAGGTTAGGGATGCTGTGAGGGAACAAATGGAAGATCTCATTTTTTAATGGGACCTGATGGACGTCAAACCAATAAAATGTATGTACACATGGAGTAATAAAAAATCGGGCTCTAGTTTCATCGCACCGTGCCTTGATCACTTCTTCATTCATAGCCACTTCTTCCTCCTCCCCTTATCGATTTTCTGCCAAATCCTCCCCTCTGTTTTCTGGAATCATAGACTTGTTTCCTTATCCTTTGATCCTCCCATCAACCTTGGCCCAATCCGCTTTCTCTTTAACCCCCTCTGGCTTCACAATAATGAAGTTTTCTCCTTGATCAATCAAGTTTGGGCCTAGATTCAACAAGAAATAGAAGAGATTCTTAAATTTCATGAAGCATTCAGGAAAGAGGAAGAGCAATGGCGTTTAAAGTCGAGAATAATATGGATTCAAGCTGGGGATCAAAACACTTGTTTCTTCTATAAACAAGCTAAGATACATCAGCAATGTAATACAAAGATTATGAAAAAATAAAAGAAGTCTCCTTTCAACATTACAAAGCCATTTTCATTGAAGATGAAGAAGATGACAAAATAGACAATGAAGAAGAAATGATTCAACATCTCACTAGAAAAATTACCAATAAATACAATGAGACCCTCCTAAAACAAGTTTATGAAGAAGAGTTGGAAAGGGTAGCATGGAGTTTTGAGAAAGATAAAGCCCCATGACTCGATGGATTTTCAATCCACTTCTATAGGGCCTTCTCAGATACCATTAAATATGACCTCAGAAAAATGGTAAATTATACCCTAAGGAAAATGAAATTTGGTAGGGTTACCAACTTGACCTTCCTTTCTCTGATGCCAAAGGAAGTTAATCCCTCTTACTTTCCATATTTCACCCAATCTCATTATGCAATTCCTCCTACAAAATAATATCCAAAATAATTGTCAATAGACTCAACTCTTTACTCCCTTCCCTTGTCTCAGTCAATCAAGGAGGCTTCTTGGTGAATAGGAAAATAATAGATAACATCGTCCTTGTCCACGAAGAAATTTTTCAAAGCCGAACAAAAAATGACAAAGGCATGGTTATTAAGATAGATATGACAAATGCATTTAACAAAGTGAAATATTCTTTTCTTTATAAAGTCATGAGGAAGTTTGGATTTTTCAAATAATTCACTGAATGGTTCCAAGCCTGCATTGAAGCCCCTGGATTTATCCAATGGTGAATTGCAGACCAACCCCCTTCTTTAAATCCAACAAAGGAGTGAGACAATGCTGCCCCCTTTCCCCTCTTTTATACATCTTTATGGTCGAAGCCTTAAGCAACAGATTGGAACATGAAAGAAGAATTGGCAAACTTCCATGACTCTCATTCGGTATAGGAGAAAAGGAGATCAAGCTATCCCAATTTGAGTATGAAACTCTACTCATACGAGTGGCCTCATTAATCATTGCGAGAAGATTCAAACATATCCTACAAATATTTTTCGAGGCTTTACAAGGAAAATTCACAAAAGAAAGGTATATGGTTGGAACATTCAGAATAATAAGCTCAGAGAATTATCTAATATTCTTGGTTTCCCATATCTTCAAATTCTTCCTATTTCAAATATCTTGGAATTCCAATCTACTCACATCACCTCAAATCCCAAGATTGGAATCCATTTCTGGAAAAAATGATTAAAAGGATCAAGCATTGGGGAGCCCATTGGCTCAATCCAGCTAGAAAGATTGTCTTTATCAAATATTTTCTATCTTCTTTATCCATATATCAATTCACAGCCATATTAACTCCCAAAGGAACTATGGATAAAATAGCTAAGCTAATAAGAATTTTTTTGTGGGAAGGTGGGAAAACAAACAGCAAATACCAATTAGTCAATTCATAGCTCTTGGGGATAAAATTGTTTGGAAATTCATATCAGGAAGCCAGGAATGGTGGTAAGAGGCCATTGGTTCCATATATTTCATTGGAGACCGAAAAAGAGAAATAGATAAACATCTCAGGAATATCAATGGATCCTCGTTATGGAAAATCTTCAAATAATTTGTCCCCTTAATTAAATCCAAACGTTCATGGCATCTAGGAAATAGTCAATCATTTACCATTGGGAATATAATATCATGGGAAAACCCCCTCTTGGTTTTGAGAAAGAATTTCGAGAGCTTAACGAATAGGGAAGACAACATGGTATAAACACTCTTGCATACATTTCCCAATGGACAAATGAAGGTAATTGGATGGATTGGCATCATCCGCCCGTTCCGGACCACCTCACAAGAATTTTGGAAGAATTAATCAGTAAATTAGAAGGTTGTTCCCCGATGCATAAAAACAAAGAAGATGACAGAATATTGGGAATTCAACCTTATGCAGTCAAAGAAGGTTATAATATTCTTATTCAAGAAATTCCAGGAGCGCCTAAATATTGAATCTAGAAATTCGTTTGGGAAGGAGATTCATTACCAAAGGTTCACGCCTTTTTTGGGGCTATGGTTCATACCAAGCTTCTCACAGGTGAAAATATGTTAAAAAGAGGTATTCAAGGACCTCTTATACCTCTTTTTAACATATTTTCACCCTATGTACAGAAGAAATTTAATCCTCGCATCATCTCTTCTTTGAATGAAATTTTGCAGCTCAGGTTTGGGAAGTCACATACCAGAATTTGTATCCAAAATATAACAAACCATCCAATTGGCAGGATTTCTTCACCAATTGGAAAAACCAATATACAGGCACCTTCAGTAAGAAACCTGCCTTTAAAAGAATTTGGAAAGCACTTCCAAAATTCCTCTGTTGGGAGATATGGCTTGCACGAAACAAGGCTATATTCCAGAAAAAATGTGGTCCCCCAAGAAGGTTTTCTCCATGGCTAGCAACCATGGAGAAAGCCTTTGATCCAAAGGCCTGCAGATGGAATACCGGAATAAGTGGGTCTCTCTTGAAGAAAACTAGATATCAAAGATAATAAATTAGAAAATCTCATTGTCTATTACCATTCCTAAAAAAGGAATTGATCCAGATTGGAAATTGATAATGACAGATGATGAATTCTTGAACTAGAGAAAACAACAAGAAGTTATAATTATTTTCTTCAATGGAGCCTCTAAAGGAATTCCTGGCGCGGTTGGAGCGGGAGGAGTTATTCTCGACCCCAAGGAAAAAGAAGAATTCCTCTATGAGTGGGGACTGGGATAAACTCAAATAATGAAGTGGAAATGTTGGCAACATTCCTGGACATTAAACTTGTCAAAGCTATTCAAATTGGAGAGGCCATTTTCATATGGCACTCTGAACTTATCATTAAAGATCCACGCCAAAAATCTAATCCTCGACATCAGAACCAAAAAATTATGGTTGTAATCATTTTTGAAGAAAGAAGGGGTATATCGGTCATCAAATTTTACCACATCCTTCGAAGCCAAAACAAAACAGTGGACGAATTGGCGAAAAGTGCTCTGGATTTGTGTCAAGGGTTGCTTATCCTCAATGGAGTATGAAAGGATCAACCATTACCCTAACTTACCCATGATAATCAAGTTGGGTTATTTGCAGTCTCAAACCGAAATTCCATGACGAGAATCGAAATATCGACTCTTATAATTGCAGATCACTTCACACAAACACGCACAAAGAATATTTTTCCTAGATTAAACAAGCATTGGAAGCACCACACCATTAACGAAGAAATTCAACCAAATCGGAAGAAATATCGAAATAAACAACCTGCAACGAGAAGACAGACTTGCAACTATGACTCCTACAAATGGAGCAGATTTGACGTCCTGCTAAGGGAAGAGAGAAAGGTATCTCGCTCCCATAATCTTAGAATTTTAGCCTTAGAAAATTAGTTACACGAAACTCTTGAAGAGAAGGACAAAAAAGTCACTTTTATTACTCATATGGTGAGACATCAATAAAGATAATTAAAATGGTTGAGGTATCAAATGGGAGAAAAACAAATGGTAGATAATCAACAAACGACCAAACACTCCTCCATTGGGTCCAAGAAATTCAATCAACCTAATGGGAATGCAAGACATTCAGAAGTAGTGGTGAGCCAGGAATCACGAGATATGGATGATCTTGATACACCTCTCAAGCTTGGATAAATTCATTAGGGATTCCTAGAGTTTAGGGATTATGTTGAGGGTAGTTGGAGGAGGTTGAGATATTCCCCCAACCTCTCTCACGATAAGTGGAATAAGTTGGATCACACTCCAACTATTTATGTACGCATTGTATCTGAGTTTAGGAGTGCAATAATACAATTTGTTCTGTGTATGAGCTTAATTCTTTGAATCTTCAACTTGGTATCAGAGCGATAGGCTGAGTCCTGATTTGTCTGGAGTCTCACCGGAGAGATCTTGCGCCCAGGGGAACCGCTGTTGTTATAGAGAGCCATGTCTTGCTATGGAGATTAGAGCCGAGAAGTTAGAGTCGTGAAGATCGTTGCCGAACTCTGTTGCATGGAAAGAAGTCGTCTACCTGCGTTCCAATTCATCCACCGTTAATTCATCCAAGGTTAATTCATTATCCGTTTGTGCAAAGGTAGCAGTGCGTGAAGAGAAGGGAGCCGCTAGAAAGTTGAATCAGTGCGTGTCAGAGAGATAACAAACAGTTAGTGCGT
>SNQJ01S0002320.1:117831-137972 GCA_010110895.2 Picea sitchensis | reverse complement strand
AAAGAAGGTGACTTGGAAGTCAGTTCAAATTCTGAAATTGCACTATACTCCAAGGGAAGAACAAATAAAAACATTGAATGCTTCTACTGTCGAAGACATGGACATACAACAGTGAATTACAAAACTCGTGCTAGTGATCTTTTAAATGGCAAACTGAAAGAATCATCTAACATAGATGATGACTCACTACGTGCTATACAAGAACACTCATCCAGTGATGATGAACCTTCTCAATCATCTCTCAGGCTATTCTAGAATAGAGTTATTGTTTATGTATGTTAGAAATATATTGTAAAAACTTTTGATTCTTGTTGTATTTCGGTGCTCCAAGATCATCAGTTTCGTGTTATCTTTGTATTGTTGAGTGTAAAATTGTCATTTTGTAAGATCGATTACTGAATGTTTCAGTATCGAGACTATTGTTCAGGGTAGTTTAGAATCTTTGATCCTACAAATGCTTCAAAGATGGTCGGAAGCAGTTTTATTTATGCTGGATGAATTGGTAGCTCGAAGATGATGGAGAGAAAGAGCATGTCTATGAAGTTCAGAGATGGGTGTAACTGTGTATGAGGATCAGTCAGATAGTTTGTGTTGTAACGTTTTGTTATGTTATGTAATGTAGTCATTAATGGGGGCAGTTAGATAATGATGACTCATTAGGGATTCCTAGAGTTTAGGGATTATGTTGAGGGTAGTTGGAGGAGGTTGAGATATTCCCTCAACCTCTCTCACGATAAGTGGAATAAGTTGGATCACACTCCAACTATTTATGTACACATTGTATCTGAGTTTAGGAGTGCAATAATACAATTTGTTCTGTGTATGAGCTTAATTCTTTCAATCTTCAACTATCTCGCTCCCATAATCTTAGAATTTTAGCCTTAGAAAATTAGTTACAGGAAACTCTTGAAGAGAAGGACAAAAAAGTCACTTTTATTACTCATATGGTGAGACATCAATAAAGATAATTAAAATGGTTGAGGTATCAAATGGGAGAGAAACAAATGGTAGATAATCAACAAATGACCAAACACTCCTCCATTGGGTCCAACAAATTCAATCAACCTAATGGGAATGCAAGAAATTCAGAAGTAGTGGTGAGCCAGGAATCACGAGATATGGATGATCTTGATACACCTCTCAAGCTTGGATAAATTCAGGTATCTTTGTCCATTCCTGTAGAGTCATGTATAAGTTAGTTCGTCTTTCTGGCTCTTTTAAGTACAACTTTTTGCTATCCGACTTAAGCCTTCTTATGAATATATATAGTCCTTTAGCTAAAATCAATGCCTCTTAAGAGGATGGAAATTCAAATATTTAACTGATGTACTTATCCTCAGTCACTCTTTCAGTGACATATTAATACAATAGTTTTATTTCTATAAAAAAGTATAAGTTGATTTTCTTATAAACGAGGTAAAGGATTATTTCAACTTAAGTGTCTAAAGAGTGGGATCAATGTTGAAAGGTAATAAGAAAATTGGTTATCATACTTGTGTTTGTTTCACAAAGGAATGTGTAATTTCAAGAGACTAAATCCACCTAAATCCACTTGGAATCCTTAAAAGGTAAAGAAAGAGCCTCAACTAAATTGAGCCATAATGCATTGATATTTCCTTCCTAATAAAAAGACATAGATAAAGGATAATTTCTAGCTTCTTTTGAAACTTAAGACTCTACCTTTTAGAGGTTCAATTAGAAAAGGGTCCCCAACCCATTTAAAGGTTCCAATTGCATTGAAATGAAATGCATTGTGTTGGTTTCTTTAGAAAGTCATATTGGATCACATTATTGCACTTCATCAATTATTGTACCATGACATGATTAAATAAAATAAATATGCACCATTGTAGGATTATTTCAAAAAATATACATCGGTGCATTCAGTGGTATAATGACACACCATTCAACACACGTGCTTTAAACGGACACACCATGATAGGGTTATTTAAAAAAAAATATAATCTAGTATTCTTTTTAAAACCAGACGCACCGACGTTGCTAATAATATAACGTACTGTGACATCATTAAATAAAAAAATTTACGCACCATTGTAGGATTATTTCAAAAAATATATGTCAATGCACTTTGTAGTATATTGATGTACCGGGGCCACTGTTGCTCTAAAGGGAACACCATTTTAGGGTTATTTTCTAAAAAATAGTCGGTGCCCTATGTAACACCGAATGCACCGGTGGGTCAGACAATATATAAGCCGATGTTCTTGATAGCACCCAGACACATGGTGTGGACCCATGCTCTAAAAGGGTGCATCGGGTTTGGGTTATTTAAAAAATATATTATATAGTGCACTATGTAAATATTCTAGCACCGGTGCATTCAATCATCGAGTGGACAAGAACAAGATTTAATAATTAAAAAAATACCAGCTGTAGAATTCATTTTTACCATTTTTAGTGTTGTAAATCTCAAAAGCACCATTGCCACTTTTGCCTCTCTAAAGCGCCCTTCCTTCAATGCTTCCCTTGCTTGTCTTCCTTCCATCTATTTTTGTGTTTGTGGCTTTCAAATTTTCCCAAACAATGGGATTTTTTTTTTTTTTGACTACATGTCAACCATGCCTCCCCAATGAAAAAATGTTTAGATAATGTCTTCGTTTCTTTATAACTTTATTTTTCGGCGGATTAAAATTTAAAATTGAGTTAATTTTTCATTGTTTAAAAAAAAAAATTATGCGTGGTGCGATCGAGATGTTTAGCTCATACCATGGTCGGTGCACCCTGTAGATTTACAGGGCACACCACAATAAAATGTTAAATTCATTGGCAGTGCATAGGTAAATAGGAATGCAACAGCATGTTTGTTTATCAATGCACCATGTACAATTATTTAGCTATTCGGCGGTGCATCGCATTGCCTCTAACACACCGGTCCATTATGGTACATGACGCACCACATGAATTAGATATATGATTTTGCGGGGTGCATTAGTAAGATTGTGCATTGGTGCATTCATGTTTACAAACACACCGTTTTAAAAGTTTTCCATTTTTTCGTGGTGGACCCTTTAATACTCTGTGTGCACCATTAGTGATGCAAGGCAAACGACTTGAACACACTACCCGAAACAATTATATCCAAAATTGAAAATTTTCGTACTCATCAATCTTAAAAAATTGGTGGGGTGATGCGTCACCATTACCGAAACACATTGGTGCATTTAAGGAATGTGTATGCACCGCCTTAACTAATTTAAAAAAAATTGTTTTACGGTGCATTAGGATTTTAATTTGTTTTTATTTTAAGCAGTGCATAGGGTAGTTGTAACGCACCAGTGGGGTCGTGCGTCAATTTTAAAAAATTGGTAGGGTGGTGCATCTTCGTTACTTAAATAGACTGGGGCATATAAGGAGAATATACGCACCACCTTAACTAATTTTAAAAATATTGTTTTACAGTGCATTAGGATTTTAATTTGTTTTTATTTTAAGCGATGCATAGGATAATTGTAACGCACCGGTGCATGGGTTTACTTGATCCCACTAGTGCATTTGGGTTATATAATTCATCACATAAAATAATATAACAAATACAAGTTATGTATGCACCACAGACAATGCTTCATTGTTTTTCAGGTGCACCAATTATGAAATTTACTTATTTTTTGAAGGAATTTATTTTTCCATTTTTATAAATAAATTTTTGATTTAGTATATTTTTTTAATGCTATGTATGAGTGAGGCTGATGTATTTCATATTTTCATCATGTAGATATGTGAGTGGAGAGAGAATCAACAGAAGCAGGAGTAGAGGGTGTACCTATACAATGTTGTACAGGAATGGGAGGTGAGGGAGAGGGAAAGAGGTTTGTACCCTCACCTTATTACTACAATGAATCATGTTTTATTGATGAATGTAGGCCTTCTTAAGTAATATGAGGAGGATACATCCATGAAGGGGCACTTTGGGTTGTTTTTGCATGTGATCTGTCGATGAGATGTCCATAAAAAATCTTTTTGTGTGGGTTTGGATCAGTGGTACCATTCCACTGAGGAGGATATTTACTTTATCACTAGGCTATCCAAGAGAAGGGAGAATTTTCCCCAGTTCCCATATGTCTCAGTAGGTGTTGCAATAGATATTAATCTCATGTGACATGAAAGATATATTGGGGTTGATGTACTATCCCTAATTGATTTTCTAGTGTCTGGTGGACAACTGCAGATTGATTCTTTTGGTGCAAAGGAGGTTAGGTGCCTCTAACTATTAGTGATGACCACAATAAACTTTACTAGTGATGGGTAGTGTATTAGATTCCCTACTTTGTATTATGTTTATTCGTTGGTATAAAGGCCACGGTGTATCATATGGTCTACCATTGTTTTGCAGTAGTTTTGTATAGCGCTAAACAAATGTCGTGCTATAATACATGGGAGGTTGAACTTATCTTTTGCCTCAAAGTTGTTTTTCTTATTTTATGAGAGGTTTCCAGAGACGAGGATGAATTTTGTGCATGATCCTGCTAGTTCAAGGACTCATGTGTGGATGCATGTGTGCAGGGATATGATGCCCAAGAGAGGTTAGTCGAAGTTTCCAACAAATATTTTCCTAGATTCACTAGGCTACTAGGTAGTGAAGAAGATCACATGTTCGTCATGGTTCCATGTCCTTATGGGGGTTTGGATTGGAGAGGATGTCCAAACATCTTCTTCACATCAGATGAGCCACCAAATGATAGAGGTAATATTATTTTTTTGTTTAAATTAATCTAGTTTCATTTTATTGTCTTACTTAATTAGAATAAAATTAATTCTAACACGTTATTTAACTTGCTTTATTAAATTCTTTAATGAAATTGTGTAATTATTGTTTTGTACTATATATTTTGCATATATTAGCACTTTCATTGGGGACGTGCCTCCTCGCCTAGCATATGGCAATGAGGATATTATTCCTAAGGCCCCGAAGGGTGAAGGTCCTCGGGTGCATATACATGGCAACATGCATCATAGGCCATATACATATTTTCGGGACGACATATTTCCGGGACCACGTGATATTAGGTGGTTTTTCGACACATGGTTTTTTGCCGATGGTTTTCTATTTCCGATTAGGGAATTAGGGTTTTGGACTAATCCAGGTCATTGGGGGTTTTGGATGCCGTTGGCTCCTATATGTATATTGTATTGTAAATAGTGTAAAACAATGTATGAATATAATATATGCTGGTTTTCCCGGTTTGGGTTTCCAGGTGAAAAATCTCTGTGTAATGTTTGTATTTGCCATTGTATCTTTTCTGTTCTTTTCTGAATATCGATTTGCAGTAGATATTGTACAAGGTTAGAATTTACAATTTAGGTCGGAGCTGGGCGACTGAATCTATGTACTTTTGACAGAGGTTGGAGTCCAACCTATGTTTATGCGAGACATCAGGGCATATACTATGCTCTTGGATATTTGGAGGGAGATGTCGCATGCTTTTATGCCTTTTATGCATCATATCGTCGGAGCTACCATGATACTAGAAGCAAGGAGGGATCCTGATGATAGGGACAAATCACCTTCCAGTATGGCTCATTCGTCTAGTACCCCCATCGATTGATGAGGTTGGTCATGATCCCTCTCCACATCCTCCTCTTCCTTCACCTCACCTAGATCATGAGTAGGTAATGCATGTTCCTCCTACTCCTCTTTCACCTCACCTAGATGAGTGTTGAGGAAAAGGTATGGAAAACCTTACTCAATCATTTTCAAATATTTTCCAGGATAAGGAAAGATAGTTGGGAATGTCACCAGTGGTTTATAGCCTTAAAAGAATCACTTAATCCACAAGGGATCTAGGTTTTTTTTTATATATTATATGTAAGTGTGCAAAAGAAATCAACTTAAACAAAATTACATGAGTGTGTACATGGATATTGTAACAACCCCAATGTTACGACTACAAGCAAAGCAGAAGGTGCAATTTTGTTTTTTTTAAACTGGACGGCAACAACGATTACAGCTAAAAAACACATTTGATGGCGGGCACCACACCCGTTGAACAGACAACAGACAACTTGACTCCACGCATTGGCACAAGAGAAACTAGGCAAAACATGAGTAGAACAACAAGGAGAAATGACTACCCACCCGACACAATAGGACCACGCTTACAAGCTAAAGGACAACATCCCCCTCCTGACACAATGGACTTGATGAATAAAGACTAAAACCTCAAGGTGGGTGAACCAAATGCATGAAGGCATTCCACCCATGTGCTAAAAGAAAACTTACAATGCTCGACAACACTCACATGGAAGGCACTGACTTCGGCCAAGTTCTCATTTTCCGCTATCCAATAGTTCATGCCATGATCCCCTCATCAAGAATCATTCCATCCCCAGGTGATAGACGCGTTAATAACCTTGGCACAACGCATCCTATCTGGACCGTGGACTCTAGATAAATCTGACGTGTTAGGAGTCTAATACCAATAAGAATACCACACCCATACCCCAACAATAGGTCGATGAGACACAAGAGGACAACAATAAGGGAAGATGCAAGCCAATACATGACTTCATCAAAAACCCAACCCTTTTATCAAGTCTAAACTGGTCAATACTTACGATCTAAATTGGCATTAAATACAGATCTAATTTAACCCTTCCAAACTACAAATAGTCAGTGATTTACAAACCTAAATTAACATGATATACAAATCTAATTTAACGAGTCTAAATTACCAAATTAGACAATAAATATATATCGAATTAACTTAATCACATATCTAATATAGCAAGTCTAAATGAATACTAGTCAATCATTTGCAAAGCTAAATAAATCATAAGTACAAATCTAATTCGCAAGTCTAAATTACAATTAGACAACAATTACAAATCAATATACCATTAATACAGTCTAATCTTAGCAATACCAATGTATATCAAAAACATTCTCGATGTCATGCATAATGCTTATGATTAATATGCTATTAACGAATTATCTTCCTAGAAGCTATATAGCCATAATAACAGTATTAAGGTTGTAACAACTGCCATTGACTAAACGTGTCGTCTAAGAATGCTATCTTCTAGACAATAAAAGGTGGCTATTATTATTAATGTTTCACCATCAAGATGTTAAATGCAGGTGAGATTTAATTACCATTAAACTCAGGAAATACATAGTCATTATTAAAGTTTCACTACCAATAGATGTTAAAATGCAGGTGGGAGTTAATTACCATTAAACTCAGGAAATACATTGTCATTATTAAAGGCTCACTACCAATAGATGTTAAAACACGGGTGAGAGCTAATTACTATTAAACTCAAGAAATAAATAAATGACAATGCATTCAACGTGGGCCATTAATAAATGAAAACACACTCCTAAAGAGGGTAACAATGTAGACCAAATCTAAGTCAGTAACGAAGTGTAGTCGAAAGCCCAAATTGCTAGGTACACAGGCAATGAAAGCTATCTTAAAAAGGAAAAAATTGTCAAAGCAATATCTCCATGCAAGGAAACACTTTCAAGTAAAAAAAAAATGCAGAGTAATAAGTTCAGGCAATGAAAATGCCTTCAGAAATCATAGGGAAATAAATAAATGCAAAACGCATTCTTGGATAGGGCAACATCGCCAGGTAACAAGCAAATTCACAGTCTGTACAAGGGAAAAATCGTTGTACAAATATAAGACTGTAAATTAAAAGTATTCTATATAGTAAAAGGGAAATCGACTGGATACTTGACTGCTATAAAATAAAAAGGAAATCATTGAACAAAAGAGGTAATTATGCAACCAAAAAAAAGAAGAAAGAAGATTAATTTCCCCAAGGTAAACTCGCCATCTGAATGCATTACAGGCACGTAATGAAATTGTCGTCCACTTATATCCAAAACATGAAGTGCATTTCCATTAAATAAAAATGTTGTACATTACACACAACATAATGGAAATATATAATCCTTGACATTAAATAAATATGTAGTCGCATTTTCCATTAAACACAATCACATTTCCCATTAATTATAATCGCATTGCCATTAAATATGCTCGCATTTTCCATTACATAAAATCGTTGTACATTATACACAACAAAATGGAATAATATTTGTTGTCATTAAATGAATATATAATCTAAGAGATAATTCATATTGGTTAACTGCCACCAAAATGTTGTCATTCTAATCACTGGTTTTATTAAGAAAGCGTGCAGAGTTTTAACATCAAGGTGGTGAGGTTTTTTTTCCAAGCAAATCGCAGTCAATAAAAGTGAAGAATGCATGTTGTGCAAATCGGGAAGAATCACACTAAAAAACAAGCAAATTCTCAGTGGAAAATGCGTGTGACTTCGTAGTCAAGAGGCATGTAAATTCTCTTTTAGATATGTTGATTTGTAGAGGGGAAAACACTATATCTATCACCATATAGAAACGCTAGCAATGGTTCAGAAATCACTGCGTTTTAACAGAAGAAAAGCGTTGATTTATATCATAAAATCCCAGGTTTCAATAAAAAAAAAATATGAGTATTACCCACCAAAATATTGTTGAGATTTACCTCAAGCTCACTGTCCCTAAAAGTTAAGGAAAACATAGTCATGCAGATCTAAACTCCGTCATAAAATATAAAATAAAACGTGGTCCAAGGAGGTTAATTTAGCAGTCAAAAATGGGTAAGCCAAGGGTAAAGTCGCAGGGTAAACTTCTCCATTAAAGTAATAAATTGCAAGGGAAGATCGCATACCAGAAGTGTAAAACGTAAGGTAAAATTTGCAGAGTAAATGGCAGACCAAATATATAAAACCACACAGTAATCTCGCCAGGAAAAAATTAAAACCGCAAAGAAATTCGCCAAGAATGCATTAAAAACACAGGCTTAAGGTGTAGAGGATAATATGCAGTCAATGAGGGAAATGAATAACAATAGCAGAGGTAAACAATCAAAAGAATATGAAAGACAATCACTCAACCTAGAACAATCAGCAGGGGTTGACGATTGGGCAACACATCCTTTGCTCACCATCCATCTCCTGGCCAACTACTCAGGCATGGAATGATAAGCTATGGATGAAGGTGGAGAAAAAACACAAACTCGTGACCAATCAATAAAACCATATGACAGTCACAACAATCAGGGATTGAAGCCAAGGGAATAAATCAACAATGAGCTTAAGGATATGGGGGAGATTCAATTATCAATTAAAACGCTAAGTCAATCATTTTCTTTAACCAATTGAAAATACAAAACTAAAAGTGTAAAGTATACTAATAATCTACCATGCAGAAATAAAGGAAGCATATCGTAGCCCATGTCGACCGCTCTAAGTTGTTGTCCCACGCGCTCCATGCAGCTCCCTCTTGCCAACTGATGAGACTTCACCGATACCTCCCAACCAACACTAGGGGTACTCTTCTTCCCCCTTATCCCCCCAAGCCGCAAAGGGGCCACACACACTAAACCAAAGAACATTTAGCTCCCATATCACCTCACAAGGATGAGCTACCACTCTTCACTGAGCTGGGTATCCCAACTCCCAGAAGCTAAGTCAGTGAAGTCTAAAATTCTGCAGCGTAACTTTACGCATCCCAAAAGGTCTTCATCATCCTAATCCTCCCTCCTTTATATAGAGTTTCTTAGTCATTTGCTTTCCCAAAATCCCATTTAATTTATTGCTCAATAATTTAATTCATAAAAATCCTCCTCGTACATGTGTCACCCATCCCCTTCATTGAACCATAAATTAATTTCATTAATTAATTAATTACCCCTATTTCCCTCACCCACCTAAATGCATTCCTAGAATCGCTCCTAGGTGTCCTCAAATTCCCTTACACATTTTAATGACTTCCCCCCTTACTAATTTACTAGTTGAGTTTAATTTAGAAAGTTCTTAAATGTTAGATACATTACTAAGTTAGTCTTTCTTCTTTTTCCCTTGTGTTTCCCCTTTCTTTTTATGTTTCCTCTTTTTCCTAGTTTCCTAATTCTTTTAAATTCCATCTTTCCCTTTTCATTTAAAACTCAAATTGGTAGGTGTAGAAAATTAACCCTTTTCCCCTTTTCCTTTTTAATAAATAAAATTTTATTAGCATAAGTGATAAAACAATTATTTCCCCTCTTTCCCCCTTTAAATTTTATCCCCCACAAAGTTTATTTTTATAAATTAATTGAATTACTACCCTGTTATTTTCATATGATTAATGATGATTATCATTATTATTTATTTATATATATATATATATATATATATATATATCACAAGTATCACTTAGACCTAGACCTTATTTTCCTAGGTTGGGTGACATTTTATTAGGGAAATTGTTTTAAATCTTTTTTATCACATTATTCATCCTAAGGCCATCTAGGTTTATCCATTTATTAATTAACAATGTGATGTTCCCTTTAAGACACACAAGGTGCTCCAAGGGTGCCACTTGCTTCATTCTATTTCCCTTGCACGATGTGCCCTTCAGGACGCACTACGTTCTCTAAGGGAGAAACTCACCTCTTTCCATTTTTCTTGTGTGACATTCCCTTCAAGACGCACTACATGCTCCAAGGGTGCCACTCGCCTCTTGACTGACTTGGTACACATAAAAAAACCCTAGAGTCAATACTCCTCCAAGTGATCTTGTGGGAGACTAAAGGCCTCTACGGAATATGACCCCTTCCTTATTGCGCCCCCCTTAGAATCATTGTGAGCAAGTGTCGTATTTGGCCCTCAAGACATCGTGGGTATTCTTGAACTAGGTAATCGTTAACCTACAATGTGAGCCACAATGGGAGTGCTAGTAGGTTGTAGCAGGGCTCCTATCCACACCTCTCCCTCAACGTCTCTGACTATCATGTGTGACCCCTCTACTCCACATGTGAGTCTGGTTAGCAAGGTATCGTCAGGCTGCATAATCAACGAATCATGTCAGAAATATATCCATAATCATATCATCTAATAAGATGCAAAAAATGTCATATATACAACAATCAAATCCACATAGTCCACTCCCTAACTCGATCCAGATTCCAAGAGTTTCATCGATGCCTCTGCATCCTCGAGGTACAAAATCTATCACACTCAGGAAAACTGAGTCAATAGCACCTATCTGTGTCAATAAATCAACATAACATGTCATCTATCCATAACACCTCATAATCATAATCAAATGCCTAATAGTATAATAATCTGTATCACTTGCAAGCAAGTGTCCTCAAAGAATAATTTATCTAGTGCATGCAAGAGTGGGATGTTACAGATATAAAATAAAAAGACTGAACTAGATCATTAAAATACATATGTGAGGCTCAAGCAATAATCTGATATTTGTATTGATTTCATTCTGAAATAAAACACTAAATTCTCTTTACAAGCCCCTGCGAGGGTAGGGATCAAAGTCATATTTAGAAGCCTCTGATGGGAACCATACAAAAAGAATCTAACAATAAAAGAAAACTTAAGATAAAGATATGGATGAGCTTGCCACAAAATGTTTTCATTTGACTCTGCAACATATTCTTTATCAGTCATGAAATTCAATTCACAAACAAACAAGATTACATGGAATTCCAAAGATAAATCATACACCTTTAAAACAAGCTATTGAAATATGTGATTCAATTTTTGAATCATGGAGCCCTCAATAAGACCCTATTATCATCAAGAGGGTTAAGCCTTCTAGTAAGCTCATAATTAATGAAAATTGAAAGTATCTCACTAGTATAGAAAAAACCTTATGGTTGTCATTCTCCTTCAATTCTCTCCCCCTTGTCTCCCCCTTGTCCAACTAGTGCTCATTTTCTTTATCATTATACAAATTTCAAAATCGACCTAAAACCCCCGTGGATAATCAACCAATGAACGGAGATTTAGTGCAAATAACTAATTTTCCCACTGTCGGGTTAATCACATACATCAAGACCAGAGTTCGAAACTCGTAATTTCCATACTTATATATAGAAGAACCGAGGTCTGGGAAAATGAAAAGGTGAAACCTTTACAAAGGATTTGTACCTAAAAAACATTTATCCATCTCTTAACACAAACTTTCCATAGACCTCTTCCACAGACTTCTCATGGAAGCCATATGGAAAATATATTTATACATATACAAATAGTTGACAGATAGTTTTAGGGAGCTACCAATATTTCAATATTTGGTAAAGACATTAAGAAAATGACCAGTCTTTTATATCAAAGAGCAACCCTTAAGTTTTAGTGACCAGAGATGAGAGAAACCCGAACAAAGTTTGCCATAATTGTTTGATAATGGGCATAAAAACTGAGCAGTATTCATTATGGACATAAGTAATCACATAATCCTAACAGAAAGGAGTCTGAACATTATCATCAACTTCAAACACTTGAATACTAACGGGGAGAACCTCCACTTTAAATGCCATCACACAATTGATACCCAAATGTACTAAAATCTGGAAAAACAAAGTTTGAAATAAAATGCAAGAGCCAACATTATGATTTTATTCTGTGTAGAGATATATTTCATGGATGGAGTGGTAATATATTTCATACCTATATGGAGAATTCCAGGAAAAATACAAACATGACTATTTCTTCCAAGGACAAGCAAAACGAAGGCAACACCTACCAAAGAAATCAACCAAATGTAAACCAAGTGAGGGTGGAAACCTCGAGGTAGATTTAGAGGGATGTGCAATAATTTCACGTCATATCTTTCATTAATTCTATCAACCATAGCCCAATACGAGTGCACCAACAACTCCAATGAATAATCCACTATACCAAATAAAAACTCAATACAAAGTCAAATTTTCCACCTTCCACAAAGTTTTGAGTTTTATGTGTGCGCTTAACACTTAGTTAACACTTAGCACAAAGTATATCGTATGTCCCACATTCATTGCTAGGGAGCATTACCACCCTTCAAAATTAACCAATGTCCATGAAAATCACAAGAATTCATAAGTGAAATATACCATAACCAAATATATCCCATACTTGGAGTTTAAATCAATTAGTCAAAATACATGTGCAACAAAATAAGCGAATATTCTCATTAAAACAACATCTTTTCCCTTTGAATTGAATCAACAATAAACCTATCGTTTTCCCATTTCACGTGGAAAGCGGTTTTGAATTTTTAAAATTGTAGAGTCATTCTTGCAAAAATAGACACGAGCGCATAAAAATACATGGCATCCATCATAATAATTCACATACAGGGTCCCACCTATATAGTATATTATTAATTATATATAACTAATAAGACATTGCAACCTATTTGCATGAAGGGATACATGTTTCACTTTTTAGTTCCAACAAAATGGCGAATCCATAGGGAAATATGTTGTCAATAGATTTAGAACTTAGAATGTTTTGGTTTCACAGACCAAGAGAAATAGATGATTAAAAAAAAATACTGGAAATAATAGTTTTGCAACAAGGGAAAAAATGTTTTAAGGGAAATAATGAAATGAGACTTTTGGAATAACTTATGGAAATTGGTACGTATGAGGGGAGTTAGTCATGTATGCATAACAATCGAATAATACACAATAGATAGTTCTTCTCAAATATTCAAGGAGAATTTTTATGATATGTTATTTGAATCTCAAGATGGAGGGAATAAATGGATTGCAAAAATAGGGAAGAAGACAAAATCAACTATCCTACAATAGTATTGAAAGAAAAAATCAATTTCAACGACGTTTGAAAGGAGGACACCATGAAAGTTGTGTGTATATTATTTTAATTGAACAAGAACACTTACAGAATGACATTTTTATGTAAAAATTGATCCAAACTTTATTTTTGATAATTATGAAAAACTCAACAAACCAAAGTTAAAAGAAAACAGTAAGGAAAAAAATATATATACAATAGTAATTTTATACAAGCGTTATGATCAAGCTAGTTCCACATAATGTTTCAAGTGGGAACCATTAGTACTATAAGAGAACAATATCTTTTCCAAATGCTTTAGAATTTATGAGTTTGTGCCTAGGATAAGAGCGATTTTGAAAGGACCTAGCCATAATTTCTGGAACTTAGAATGTCTTCCTCTTTCAGCATGGGTAGAGTCCCATAGTAGGACTTTGTCATCAATATTGAATTAAACAACTTTTGTTCATCTATTAAAATACTTTTTCATAGTTTTATTCCTTCTTTTTGTGTTCTCCAAGGAAAAATTCCTTTGTTCTTACAGGGCTAACAATTCATTTATCCTTTGGGGAACATTGGAAGAATTTTATTCTTCGATATGTAACATCGGTCATAAGTAGGACAGCTCTAGATCGGTAGGAAGAATAGCCTCTTGGCCATATATGAGCTGAAAGGAAGTAAATCATGTACTTTATTTGGTGGTTGTGTGATCTACCTAGAGAGGATAAGTTAGAAGTCTGTGCCACTAGATAGTTTTATTTTCTATCATCCTCTTTATGATCCTAACGAGATTCTTGTTAGTGGACTTAAATGTCCCATTTCCCTGAGGATCATAAGAACATGACGTGAAATGTTTGACCCCTAACTTAACCATAAATTGAGTCAATTTTGCAGAAATGTAGGTTGGTCCATTGTCTATGATGATATCTAATGAGATACCAAATCTAGAAAAGATGTTAGATTATAAGAAATAAATTAGTTGCTCATCCTATGCATGTTTAAGAGGGACAACCTCGGTCCACTAAGTAAAGTAGTTAGTGGTTGTCAAAATAAAGATATGCCCTATGAAATATGGAGGATTGATAGGACCAATAAAGTCTAGGCCCGATTTAGTAAAAGGGAAATCTGGGAGGACAGGGTGTAAGGAATGGCAGAAAGGCATTCTTTCCCAGTGAATTTTTGGCACTTATCAAAAGATCTTGTGAATTTATAGTAATCTTGGAATATCGAAGTCCAATAGTAACCATTTATTATGATCTTAAAAGAAATAGCCTTAGCAGAAAAATGGCCACCAATGTGGATGACAGAAGGTGATGATCCAAGAATTTTTTGTAGCAATTTTTGAGACTCTTCACCACTTACACATCGAAGTAACAAACCATTGGTTGATATCCTAAACAAAGAGTATCCTAAAATGATATAATTGGAATATTGTAGGTGAAGTCTCCTTCTCTGGTGAGTATCTATATTATATAGGCACCTTTGATGCTGCAAATAATACACCATATTTTTATACCAAGGATGCTCAACTTTAGAAAGATTTTTATTTTCAATATAGAATATTGTTGAAAGAGGATTATCTTGATCATCAAGTTCTTCACTTGGTTCAAGGTGCTATTCTATGTGAAGGGATACGTCTCATCCCTTGCTCATTTTAGAATTCATGATCCTCAAATCAAACTCTTGAATTTTGGCAATCCAATGTGAAAGTTTTCCTGAAAGATAAGTCTATGAAAGAAGAAACTTGACAGTAGGCAAAGGGACTTTTACCTGCGTATGTTTGCCTAAATAAAATCGTGAAATTTTTCTATAGCCTTAACAAAAGAAAAATAATATTTCTCAATACAGGCTTAATTGATTTCATTATCTGATAAAATATGGCTCATGTAAGCTACCAGTTTTTCATTGTTTTGGTCATCAATTTGTAAGAGGATAACAAAGATTGTTTCATAGGTGGCATTGGTATATATAATAACGTCTTTCTCAAAATCTGGTTTCGCAAGAACCAATGCAGAGCTAATTTATTTATTAATCCTAAGGAAATCATTCTTGACATCATCTTTCCAAGAACGAGAATGATCTGGCTTCAGAATATTATGAATTGGTTCGACCATCACATCAAAATTAGGAACAAACCTACAGACAGAATTGATAATTCCCATGAAATCTTGAACTTCTTTCTTGGAGGTGGGGAAAGGAATTTTTAGAATGGAAGAACTCCTTTTGGGATCTATCCTTTTTCTTGAATCAGAAACAATATGACCAATGATTTTTCCCTTCATGACACCGAAAATAGATTTGGAAGGATTTAATGAAATGCTAAATTTTTTGCATCACATGAGGACTTTTCTAAGATGACCAAAATGATCCAACTGGTTCTTAGAATAAATAGACAAATCATCAAGATAGACTTGGATAATGTTTTTGATTAGATATTCAAAATATATCTACATATCTCTTTGAAAAGTGGCACATGCATTAGTCAATCCAAAAGGCATGCGTTCATAAGCAAAGGTGCCCCAAGATGTAGTAAATGTGGTTTTATACCTATCAGTCATTTTTACCTTGATTTGATTATATCCAGAAAAGCCATCAAGTGAGGACATCATTTGTGACCCTGCAACATGTTGTAAAATCATTTCTATATTAGGGAGAGGAAAATGGTCTTTGACACTTTCTCTATTCAATCTACGGAAATAGACACATAATCTAATATGGCCAGTAGTTTTTCAAATAGGGACCATATTTGAAACCCACTTGGAATACCTAACTGGAAAGATTATATTAGCTTTCAACAATTTTTCCAATTCTTTCCTAATAGTGGCTTCAAGTATAGGGTTGATAGGTATTTATTTTTGCCTAACTGGTTTTACCCCTTCATTGATAGGAATTGTCGGAAGATTGGTTGTTGTCATTGATGTCAACCCTAGCCATTGGATTTTGGAACCCATAGTTGATGGAAGTAGATAAACATGAAGGAAATTACACATACATATACAACACCCATGGATGGCTATTATAATGCATGTCACTTTTGTTGGTATGTGGCACATAACGTGGATCCTCACGATTGTGGAGAAATGAATTTTTGAAGATGACAATGTGAAATGAAGAAGAAACTACATGTTGGCCCTAATGTTAAAAGGAATTGACATAGAGGGCATAAATACATCTCATTATACATTTATTTTTAACACACACAAGTTTATTAATGAACAAGGAGATATAATTCAAATTTATGAGGAAATATAAAGTAAAGAAGGTTGAATTTCAAGGGAGGATGAATTATTTTGGTGATGTGTTCTAAGGTATGTTGTTTGCAGGTCATCTTACCATTTTCACTATAACTTTATTTCTAGAACAATTCAGATGGTGAAATTCAGATGTTATTGATAAGACATACTTAGGTACCTGTGGTAAAACTTTTAGCTCTAAATTCACTATAATTTTGGAGATACACTCTGTGGAAGATAGGGTTTTTGACTAGTCCTGAAGCTAGTCATAAACAAGTGTTCTGGGTAAGAAAGTCATAACGTCTTCATAGAGAATCCAAACGAAGTGATACCAATTGAATTGGAAATATTATAGGTTGTAGTTTATTGTGTATGAATTTTAGAATTTGATGTTAAATATTGAGTGCGTTTCATTCTGTACAAGTTCAGTCTCTTGAATAAACAGGAATTGAACAAGGTCTACCATTTTCTATATAACTCATTTTCTGCAAGGATTCAAGGAGTGAAACTTGGAGGCATTTTAGATAATAAATTGAGTAATATCATGTGTAGGATCAAAGTATTCTAGGAAGTGAAGAATTGCAGAAGTTGAAAAATTCTTAGGAAGCATTATCAAGTTCTATGTGATGGTTGGTTGATGGTAATAATTTAAAGTTTTATTATCTCTCATATATTCTTTGCTGGAAGGAAAGGAAAGGATGGATCGGTCAACCCTCTCTTGATATTGGATGATTGTATCTTCATTTTGGAGGTTTATACCTCCCTTTATATTTGGAAGTTGTAGCTACCTTTGGAAGTCATTACTTCCTTTGAACAATAATTCATGATTGCTTCACATAAGTTTATTGTGCATGGTGTATGGTGTATCTCTTCTAGTACTCTTTATTGATCATTAGATATTCTTCATTGCTTATTGGATATATATTGGATACATAATTTTGTTGAAGGAAAAGTTGTAACAAGTAATCTGATTGAAGTTTTGAAAGTGTTAAAAATTATACTTGATATTGATTCACCCCCTGTGACATCCCAAAAAATAAAGTATTTTTGAAATTTAAAATTTGTTAGAAAACTATTCCGTTTTTAGTAAATTCGAATTGGGATTTTTTTTTCCATTTATGGCAATTCTGAATTTTGAATTTAATAATTGTAATTAAGTATTATGACTATTGGGCAGAGCCCTGATTTGACCCAACTAACTATCTGACTATGACACTTGTATTAAAACATAATATTTTTTTATTTATTGTAGGAGGACAAATGGAACAACCATGTTAAATTTAGCTAACCATGACTCCATGAGTGGGGAACATGTTGGAACTACCTATGGGTTGATTATTACAAGTGGAAAATAATGGATTTGGCCATTGGCATCCCCTGAAAATCAGGGATTTAGAAATCTATGAAAATTCCCAAGGGAGGGAAAAAGACCTAGGAAAAGAGGATTTGTTTTGTTGGATATATAACATATGTTAGAAGGTAGGACACTACCTAGTATGCTAGGAAGAGAACTATTGTAAAATATTTTTTATGAACACTATATTGAGTGTGAGGCAAGGCGAGGACTATAGAGAGAGTAAACTTTGTTGAAGGGGAGATTTCAAGTTCTCCCTCGTGGACTCATGGTCAGGATAAGGGGTGAATTGGACAAGTAATCGACTGTCATGTTCTATGGTTGGGAGGAACGTGGTTGTTCCCTTTGTCTTCCTGCAAACTGGTTCAGATATCTTAATCTTCTCGCTTTTGTTCTGAATGAATTTGTGTATCAATTATAATGTATCTGTTTGTACTAAGTCGAAATAGCCTCCATAGATGGTATCTGTTCGCTATATGAAGTTTTATAATCAAGGACTAAATTTTGCGATGGCCCCTCCTGAATTAAAATTCAGAGCAGAGTCATCCATGTGCATATGAACTTGAAAGTGTGTATATATATATATATATATATATATATATATATATAGTGAACATAGATACAATTACGACAGTACTATGTATAGATTTATTAATAGAATATTGATTGAGAGCAATAGGAAACTCTTTTATATAGAGATTTTTGTCATCATATTGGAACACACAAACTCTATCGATAAGAAATCAACTACCTCTCATGTAAGAAACAACTAGAATAAAGAGTCTGGAACTCCTTATGTTTTACTACAGTAATATAATTAAGTCATTATAAGATAATGCAAAAGTAGAATTTGAAGATAGTTATTCAAGAGTATAAATTCCATGTTGGCAGAGTTTTCTATTTTGTATGTTCTCCATACACACCAGATAAAAAGGACTCGACTGAAGAAACACACACTATATAAAGTAAATGATCAAATAATCATTTACAACCATACAGTTGATTTAAAAACTCATGCTAGTCCTTTAGCCTAAACAATGAAGAATGTATAGGTATGTATATATTATTCTAGAAGAAAAATTACAAAGTCAGAACTTTACTCAGACCATTATATCCAATCTAACTAATTGCATTTGGAGATCTAAAACACATTGGTAATAATCATAAGGAATGCTAAAATGAGATAAATAATCTAGTATTATAGATCTAGCTTAAGTCAATCCAATTTTTTTCCAGCGTTTGAAACATGGCCCATCATAAAGATGATAACCCTAGTAATTAAAATTTAGGGCATAATGATACCCAAGTATTAATAGGTTAACAAATAATTCATTACTCAAATGAATAGGATAATCGTGTAGAAAAAAATTACTGCAAAAGTTATACTGTAACAACCGGGACCAAATCCCAAGTTACGTTTGGGATTTTATTTTTTCCCTTTTTCCGAATCCGATATGAATTTGAGAAAATCAATTTTGCATGACATMTTTTAATTTTGGCAACCATGACTATTAGAAACTCCAGAAAGGTACCGAAGGGAACTCAAATACCTTTTGCACCGAGTATGGGGGCGAACATCCGAGAGCATTACATATACGAAAAAGCCTGGAAAATTCACCTTATGAGGATTAGAGAATCTTACTTAAGGGAAAACTTGAAGAAGCATAAACATAATGATAATTTTTTTCTTTTAACACATCATGTAAAGATGGTACTTAACTTTCAACCCCCAGCTTGCATGAACTTTCTTGTTGTCTCCGCCTGGACAATCACTCTGGGCTGAGGGTGGATGAGGAAATAGCTCACTGATGGGTACCCTCACATCAAACAGGGCCCATCATTAGTGCTTCGTATCAATTCAAGAGAAAAGGAATTAAATAAATAAGAAAAATTTACACAGTAGTCATAACCAATGAATAACGAAAGCAATTGTACCAAGTCCCTTCATACAGAGACAATATATA
>SNQJ01S0002320.1:69927-116198 GCA_010110895.2 Picea sitchensis | reverse complement strand
GTATGTATGTATGTATGTATATGTATATGTATATGTATATGTATATGTATATGTATATGTATAGTCTAATCTAGATAGGAGTGTAGCCTATGCGATTAGGATAATAACACACTGTTAGGATCTCAAGGAGTCAAATTTCAAAGAGGAGGTAATGTTTATAAATTCACTTATAAAATAGCTTTGGTAAGTTTTAATGTGGAAAAAGAAGTGTTTAATCTCCTTGTAGCCAGATTTAAGTTAGATATGCCTTTAAATTTAGAGTCTATAATTACAAAGAAAAGAATAATAAAAATTTATTTTTTTACGGTAATTAGAGTTACATTACATATGGTATCAGAGAAAAGGTTACAACACTTGGACCTTGAACAAGGCCACCTGATTTCTTAACACATAATTTTGTTTATGTAAAACTAATAAAACCTTTATTGTTGCAAACAAAAAACCTTTTATGTTTTGTGTTGATCATGGCAACACAGGATGATGCAGAAATCAGAATTGACGGGAATCCTGAACGCAGACTTCTTGAAAATTAGAGACATAATAGTGATGGAATCTCACCTACTGAAGTTTTGGAAACAATGAGGAATCTCATTGTCGAACTGAAATTTTTCAAGACCGACAATGAAAAATTGAAGAAAGCTCAGCAGGAACAACATGAAATAAATGAAGTCCTACTGCGTAGTATAGTGACAAAGAAAATCCCAAAGGACTATAATAATGAAGAAGAGGTCAGTAAAATGGCCTCCAAGAATTATGGTCCAGAAGTAGAAAARTGGGATGGTTCATCTAAAGGTACACCTTCGGCTAAAGACAAAACAAAAGTAGAAAGAAAGAGAAAACAGGTAGACCACCTTGAAGGAGAATTTAAGAAAATTAAACCAGCTACCCTTGATGGAGAATCCAAAACAGGGGAGTAAGTTGAGGCCTAGTTATTGGACATAAAAAATACTTCCATATATATAACTATCCCAGCAATATGGAAGTCATAATGGCCCTCTACAATATGAAAGGAAAAGCTAGCATTTAGTGGCAAGATATAAAATTGGCCAAGGGGTTAAAGGAGAAACAGATCGAAACTTTAAGAAATACTTCAAGAAGCAGTACTTATTTGAAAGCTATTATGAAAGGAAAACGAAAGAATTTTATGAGTTACGACTTGGATAGATGAGAATGGAGGACCTTATAAACAAATTCTTGGAATTACTAAGTTTTGTACCTTACATCTGGGAATACAAGGTAAAAATCCAATGATTCTTAAGCTTTTTACCGCGGTCCTATAGGGACAGAATTGAGTTTGACAACCCCAAATCCTTGAGTGAAGTATTCAGGAAAACACGTATGTGCTACGACCAATACAAACAATGAGAAAAGTTTGCCAAAGCTTGGAAAGATAAGAAACAAGACTGAATGAACCAACGGAAGAAGGGATTCGACCCAACTCCTTATCTGAATTCAACAAAAAGATTTCCTAGAAAATATTTTCACTCAAACCATCCAATTACTCAAGGCAGCGGAAAAGCAGTAAATATGGGAACAAAGAAATTTGGAGACATTCCTCGTGAACCCTTGAAGTGATGGGAATGTGGAGAACCTCATCTAAGGAGGAAATGTCCACATTTAAATACAACAAATAGAACCATTGTTCATAATTTGCAAGAAGCCTCGATGGTGGGTGATGTGGGCAGGAGTCTGCATTGGATAAATGTAGTCATTGATGGTCGACAAGTTGACCACCAGTCCTCTGTGGTGGAAATCAAAGGTAAAATCAATAACACCCAAATTTTTGTTTTAATTGAACCTGGAGCTACATTAAGTTATATCACTCTTGGAGTAGTAGAGTCAAATAAACTTAAGAGGATAAAACATGCAAAATCTTGTCTGGTACAATTAGTAACAAGAACTAAAAGGAAAGTGGTGGACTTTATTTTTTATTTTGAATTTAGTTTAGATGGTCAAAACATAAAAACAAATCTGAATATTCTACCACTAGGATCTTACGATATGATTATTAGAATGGATTGGTTGGAAAAACACAAAGAAGTTCTAGATTTTTATACAAAGACGCTTAATTATAAGGATGATTATGACACTACTAGAACAACCCAAGGTATACCAAAACCTGTATCATTTAGACAAGTTACAACAATGCAATTCAAGAAATGCATGAGAAAGGGTTGTCAAGTTTATGCCATTCAAATAACAAATCTGTTAGAAAAAATAAGATAAGCCCAATCTGGAAGAATTTGTTGTCCTACGTGAATTCAAAGACATATTTGTTGATGAGATACCAGAATTTCCTCATATAAGGGAAATAGACTTCTCCATAGACCTCAACCCGTATCTCGAAAGCACCTTATCGAATGAGTCTACCAAAATTGACAGAATTAAAAATACAACTACATAAATTATTGGATAAAGAGTATATCAGACCGAGTGTTTCTCCATGGGGAGCACCAATCCTCTGTGTGAAAAATAAAGACGGTACTCTAAGACTATGTATCAATTACATACAATTGAATAAAATGACTATTAAGAACAAATATCCCTTACCTAGGATAAATGATCTGTTCGATCAAGTAGGTGGGGCCAAGATCTTTTCAAAGTTGGATTTATGATATGGGTATCATCAAGTTAGGATAAAAGATGAGGACATAAACAAAACAAACTTTTGAACAAGATATGGACACTACGAATTCGTATTCATACCTTTAAGACTCACTAACACACCAGCCATGTTTATGTGCCTGATGAACAATATTTTCAGTCAGTATTTAGACAAGTTCATACTAGTATTTATCCACGATTTTATATTCTATTATAAAACAAAGGAATAACATGAAGAACACTTAAAAATAGTCATGTAAATCTTGAGGAAACACAAACTATACACAAAATTTGATAAGTGTGATTTTTATCAAAAGAAAATACAGCGCCTAGGACATGTAATTTCAGTTGAAGGCATTGCAGTCAAACCTAAGAAAATGAAAGCCATCATGGAATGGTTGGTACCTAAGGATGTAGCAGATATTCGGTCATTCATGGGAATCACCAGATATTATCGCAGATTTATAGAGGGGTTTTCCAAAATAGCCTACCCTATCACGTCGTTACAAAAGAAGGAAC
Source organism: Picea sitchensis (assembly GCA_010110895.2). Lineage (NCBI taxonomy): Eukaryota > Viridiplantae > Streptophyta > Pinopsida > Pinales > Pinaceae > Picea > Picea sitchensis. Next base: position 113,075 of record SNQJ01S0002320.1, on the reverse strand, counting down.
CAAGTTTAATTGGTCACAGAAGTGTCAAGATAGTTTTAACAATATGAAGGAATTGTTGACAACTGCACCCATCTTGAAGGTAGCAAACCTAGATAAATACTTTATCCTCTGTGTTGATGTGAGTAAAGAAGGACTAGGTGGTGTCCTAACTTAGGAAGGACACGTAATTTGTTATGAGTCCTAGAAATTGAAAGAACATGAGTGAAACTATGTCACTCATGACTTAGAGTTGGCAGCAGTAATACATGCCTTAAAAACGTGGTGACACTACATAATGGGCAGAAAATTTCTATTACTGGCAGATAATAGCAGAGTAAAATATTTGTTTAGTCATCCATATCTTAATGCAAAACAAACAAGATGGCTAGCCTTCTTGAGCAAATTCGACTTTGAGGTAAGACATATCAAGGGAAAGGAAAATAAGGTAGCAGATGCCCTAAGCAACAGAGTTCATCGGTTATTCAAATTAAATGTCAGTAGAGAAGAAAGTGACCTAGAGAAGAGAATAATGACAGAGGGTATTAACGACGAAAATTACACAAAAATAATGGCAGAATTACAAAACAATACCACAAACTTAGATAAGATAGATCCGAGTATCGAAAAAAATGGACTATTACGATTTAAAAACATATTTTACATACCAAATTCAGTAGAGTTAAAGATAACAGTCCTTGATGAAGTGCATAAGAAATCGTATTCTGGTCATCCAGGATACTAGAAAATAATAACAACAATTAGAAAACTATTTTATTGGCCGACTATGAAGGGAGAAACAACAAAATATTTGGCTAGGTGCCAAGATTTCCAGCAAAGTTAAGGTCGAACACCAGCATCCAACCAACCTACTACAACCTTTTCCAGTACCAGAATGGAAATGGGAGAGCATTTCACTAGACTTTATTATAGGTTTGCAAAAACTCAGAAACATAATGACTCTATTATGGTTGTAATTGATAAACTCAATAAGTATGCACACCTTATTCCTATAAATTCTACTTTTAAAGCTATAAATATTGCTGAAATATTTATGAAATAAATTTTTAGATTTCATGGTATTCCTAAAATGGTGATTTCTGATAGAGATGTAAAATTTACATATGTTTTCTGGAAAGAGTTATTTGCAGGGCTAAATACCAATTTGAATTTTATTACAAGTTATCATCCACAAATGGATGGATAGACCGAGAGGAAAAATAAAATCGTAGAAGATATGCTCCGCATGTATGTAAGAACAAAACCAAGAAAGTGGGAAGACTACCTACACCTGGTAGAATTTGCATATAGCAATGGGTATAAAACTTTGGCTAAACTAATCCCCTTCAAGATATTGTATGGTAGAAAGTGTACGACTCCAATTAGCTGGGACAACCCGGTTGAAAGACTTATGTTTGGACTAGAGATGCTCCAAGAAATGGAAGGTATGGTAAGAAAAGTACAACAGAACTTGAAAGAGGCACAGGATAGATAGAAAAGTTATGCAGACTAGAAAGGAAGACACTTGGAATTTCAAGTGGGGGATCATGTGTACTTAAAGGTTAAAACCTGAAAGAGTTCAATCAAACTTGGGAACTGTGCCAAACTGGCACCTAGGTTTTATGGGACCTTTGAGATACTAGCTTGAATTGGACCCGTAGCATACCAACTTGCACTTCCAGCTAATTTAAAAACTCATAACATATTCCATGTGTCATTGTTGAAAAATTATGTTCATGATCCTACTCATATGATCAATTGGAACTTGATGTAGGTGGAACTAGAAGGATAATTCCAGGTGGAACCCTTGCGTATTTTGGACCAGAGAGAATTATCACTTCAAAACTGAGTCGTCGCTTAGGTAAAGGTGCAATGGAAGCACTTTGTCCCTAAGGAGGCCACTTGGGAGTTGGAGGGAGATTTGAGGAAATCTCATCCAATCCTGTTCCAAGAAAGGAACGAACACTAGGGATAGTGTTTTATTAAAGGGAAAAAGGATGTGACATCCCCCAAAATAAAGTATTTTTGAAATTTAAAATTTGTTAGAAAATTATTCCATTTTTAGTAAATTCGAATTTGGAAAATTTTTGCCATTTATGGCAATTCCAAATTTCTAATTTAATAATTGTAATTAAGTATTATGGTTGTTGGATAGAGACACGATTTGACCCAACTAACTATTTGACTATGACACTTGTATGAAAACAAAATATTGTTTTATTTATTGCAGGAGGACAAATGGAACAACCATGCTAAATTTAGTTGACCATGACTCCATGAGTGAGGAACATGTTGGAACTACCTATGGGTTGATTATTACAAGTGGAAAATCAAGGATTTGGCCATTGGAAGCCCTTGAAAATTAGGGATTTAGAAATGTGTGAAAATTCCCAAGGGAGGGAAAAAGACCTAGGCAAAGAGGATTTGTTTTGTTGGATATATAGCATAAGTTAGAAGGTAGGACATTTCCTAGTATGTTGGGAAGAGAACTACTATACACTTGTTGTTATGAACACTATATTGAGTGTGAGGCAAGGCAAGGACTACAGAGAGAGTAAACATTGTTAAAGGGGAGATTTCAAATTCGCCTTCATGAACTCATGGTCAGGCTAGGGGGTGAATCAGACAAGTAATCGACTGTCCTGTTCTATGGTTGGGAGGAACATGGTTGTTCCCTTTGTCTTCCCGTGAACTGGTTCAGATATGTTAATCTTCTTCCTTTTGTTCTGAATGAATTTGTGTATTAGTTATAATGTATTTGTTTGTACTAAGTTGAAATAGCCTCCACATATGGTATTTGTTCGTTATGTGAAGTTTTATAATAAAGGAATAAATTTTGGGATGGCCCCTCCTGAATTAAAATTCAGAGCAGAGACATCCATGTGCAAATGAACTTGAAAGTATAGATTTATCTATAGGCGAATGTATTTTTGAAATTGAAATATTAGATAGATCTATTTACGAGTATTTGGATGGAGAAAATCTGTACATATACATATATCTAGGGGGCAATCAGACAAGTAATCGAATCTGGGCCCTGTTTCATTTGCCAAGTGGAACTTGGTTTTTCCCTTTGTCTTCCAACGAACTATTTCAGATATGTTAATATTCTCCCTTTTGTTTTGAATGAATTTGTGTATTAGTTATAATGTATTTGTTTGTACTAAGTTGAAATAGCCTCCACATATGGTATCTGTTCGTTATGTGAAGTTTTATAATAAAGGAATAAATTTTGGGATGGCCCCTCCTGAATTAAAATTCAGAGCAGAGACATCCATGTGCAAATGAACTTGAAAGTATAGATTAGCCCATAGGCTTAACGTATTTTCTGAAATTGAAATATTGATAGATCTATTTATTTGAAGTATTTGACGGGAAATTCAGACATTACATTATTATTATATATATATATATATAGGTTATATATATATATATATATATATAAAAGTACATAATACGTGCTATATGTTCTCCATACACACAATAGATACAGTTACAAAAATACTGTGTATAGATTTATTTATAGAAGATTTATTGACAGCAATAGGAAACTCTTTTATACAAAGATTTTTGTCATCATATTTGAACACACAAACTCTACCGATAATAAATCAACTACCTCTCATGTAAGACACAACTAGAATAAAGAGTCTATAACTCATGTTTTATACAATAATATAATTAAGTCATTATAAGATAATGCAGACATAGAATTCGAAGATAGTTATTCAAGAGTATAAATTCCATGCTGGTAGAGTTTTCTATTTCATATGTTCTCCATACACACAAGATAAAAAGGACTCAACTGAAGAAACACACATTGTATAAAGTAAATGATCAAATAATCATTTACAACCATACAGTTTTGTACATATAAGACACGATTTAAAAACTCATGCCATCCCTTTAGCCTAAACACTGAATAATGTACAGGTATGTATATATTATTTTGGAAGAAAAATTACAAAGTCGGAACTTTACTCAGACCATTATATCCAATCTAACTAATTGTATTTTCATATCTAAAACACATTGGTAATAATCATAAGGAATGTTGAAATGAGATAAATAATCTAGTATTATAGATCTAACTTAAGTCAATCCATTTTTTTTCTAGCGTTTGAAACAGGGCCCATCATCAAGACGATAACCCCGGTAATTAAAATTTAGGGCATAATGAGACCCGAGTAATAATCGGTTAACAAATAATTCATTACTCAAACAAACAAGATAATCATGTAGAAGAAAATTACTGCAAAAATTATACTGTAACAACTGGGACCAAATCCCAAGTTACTTTTGGGATTTTATTTTTTCCCTTTTTCCGAATCCTATAGGAATCTGAGCAAATCAATTTTGCATGACTTCTTTTAATTTTGGCAGCCATGACTGTACGAAACTCCAGAAGGGTACAGAAGGGAACTTGAATACCTTTTGCATTGAGTATGGGGGCAAACATCCAAGGGCATTGTGTATAAGAAAAGGACTGGAAAATTCATCTTATGAGGATTAGAGAATCTTACTTAAGGGAAAATTTGAAGAAGCAGAAACATAATGATAATTGTTTTCTTTTAACACATCATGTAAAGACGGTACTTAACTTTCAACCCCCAAGTCGGATGACATTTCTTGTTGTCTCCTGTTGGAGAGTCACTCCAGGATGAGGATGTATGAGGCAATAGCTCACTGATGGGTACCCTTGAATCAAACATGGCCCATCATTAGTGTTGTGTATCAATTCAAGAGAAAACAAATTAAATAAATAAGAAAACTTTACACAGTAGGAACAACCAATGAATAACGAAAGAAATTGTACTAAGTCCCTTCATACAGAGACTATATATATATATATATATATATATATATATATATGAATGGTGTACTTTAAACCTTAAGAACTTCTTTCATACCAAAAGCATATCCAACTGTGGAGCTTAGAATACCTTTTTAAAAGAAAAAAAAAATGTACTATTCATTGACGTCTTAAAACTATTTCTTCCCACACAGTACAATAGCTACTTGATAGGTGAGTTATAGACTCACCAGTAACATTTTACAGGGAATATATTATTAATTCAATGGTTGATACAGAAAAACTTGGCTACTGATTTCAAGTCATAGGATCAACGAATATGATAAATAACATTTGAGAAATGTCAAGGGCTTTATCGGTATCAAAGAGTTACCCTGGCATGCCAGAATTCACAGAAGCCGTTATTTCAACACTGAACAACTGGTTGAGACCATGGTAGAGATGAGGGGGATTATAGGACGCCTTGTACATTTCACAAAGGGGATTTTTCGTGAGACTCCACCCTCCCTCGGATAAATGAGATATTTTTATTAAGACCCTAAGAGGAATGGTGTATACAATAAGACAACAAAGAACACAGTGATTTCAATTAAAGGAGCAATAAACCAGAGTCATGCATAACCTTTCCTTTATTCAAGCTATATAATGGTGAGATACCTTCGTTTCAAACAACTCAGTAACCAGAAGGATTTTTTAACTACAAAGAGTTCAAAAAAATAAACCATTAACCCAAAGCTCTCACCTTATTATGTGGAGTCCCAATTATAGAGGTTCGTCCAATACGTTTGATTTGAGAAAAAGTCCATGACTTCAGCATTGGGTAGTTACAGAGAGGTTTTGATAACTCGACCTTGGTTATAGGGAGCACACGAAGCCAATATCGAAAGAAGGCTAACGAAAAATGGTAGTTATAGAGCCCATCTCCTTGTACACGGATGTTAATGGTAATCTTTAAATCAATATTGTAGCTAGGTAAAGGTGGCGAGGCTTAGGAGGGACACTTTAAACTTGTGATAATCTCGAGAGGTTGTTTCCGATACGTTGTAAATTCTCTGGAAGAAGGTTCATTACACCTCCTCTACTGTACCCAAGGTTAGTTCTGCCTAAGTCCACGAAAATAGAATTGGTATACAGTTCAGTATTCCGGTTCTAAGTTTGTTTGTTATTCAAATAGGATGATAGTTGTCCCTAAAGGGATGAGACAAGAACTATATTTGTAACTATCGTTTCCACGCCTGGTATTCACACGTTCCAGGTCTATGTTGATGGAAGGGAGCACATTAAGTTCACTACCACCCTTACCCAAAGGAAACGCATTTGCCACTGCAAATTTATGAAGGGTCATTCTTATTACTCCTCTCACGGTAGGCCTTGTTGGCGCAACATCTGTGGAAATGGATTATGTATATATAGGATTATTGTTTAAACTCCTTATGGTGAAATAGGATTGATAAAAGTATGATCATACATATAAAGGGTTACATAGATAATTGGTGGCCCAATGTATTCAACCAAAGTTATATATAGGTATATAAATTGTTGCGTGAATATGTTTTGGCACAAGGGTATTTTGACTTTAGACATTTATATGTAAGTCATTGCTTAGGCACTTTGGTATATATATATATATATATGTATGTATAGTCTAATCTACACATGAGTGTAGCCTATGCAATTAGGATAATAACACACTGTTAGGATCTCAAGGAGTCAAATTTTGAAGAGGAGGTAAAGTTTATAAATTCACTTATGAAATATCTTTGGTAAGTTTTAATGTGGAAAAAGAAGTGCTTAATCTCCTTGTAGCCAAATTTAAGTTAGATATGTCTTTAAATTTAGAGTCCATAATTACAAAGAAAAGAATAATCAATTTTTTTTTTTTTTTTATGGTAATTAGAGCTACATTACACCCCCCCCTCTCAATATTTCCAACAATTGGTATCAGAGAAGGTTGCTGTCAATATAGTTTAACCATTGGAAGAAAGATCCTAAGAAGAAATGGAAGACAACATTCCAAATGGGATTCCACCATTTGATGAATAAAATTTTGAAATACAAGAAGAAAAAATGGTTGAACAAGAAGATGAGAATTTTTAAAAATTGATACTTGTTGAGATTGAAAATAACAATCTCAAAAAAACACATAGAAAACTAAGAAGTGAATTGGGTAGTTGTGAAAATAAAATTGAAAGATTTAAGAAACAATTAGAAGACTTTGAGAAAATAAGACAAGAAACCATTTCCTTGAAGACTCTACTCGAAGAAGAAAGAAGAATAGAAGAAGTAAGAAATGTTCAGATGATGAAGAGAGAAGAAAATTGTGAGAAACATGAACAAGAAGTTGTCTCATTAAGGAATACGTTAAGAAACTCTCAAGTTCCAAAATACTTAACACATATTGGATTCATGGGTGAAACTTCATACAAAGAAGATACAAATGCTAACAAAAATCTTGAAGAAATCTCCACACAGACAATTGATGAGAAGTGGACCAAGATTTCAGAAAGAAGGAATGATTACAGAAGAGGTGAATATCCAGCAAGACCTCCTACCTTATGAAACCAAAAAGAATTCACTCAGTATGAAGGAAACTATAGAATAATAGATCGTGAACCCATATGGACCATACCACAAAGAGAATCACTTAATCCCAGGTATCAAAATTTATTTCTTGGGCATTGCTATACTTGTGGAAATTTTGGACAGAAGGCAATCAATTGTAGAATAAATGAAATAAATAACTATGCAAGATACATGAATGGTGCAAATTGTAGATATGGAAATGTTCGCAGACCTGTCAACATAAATTATATTCCATTTGACCCATTAATGGATCAAAATATTGTATGCTACAAGTGTAATACTCTTGGTCACAAAGCACGATATTACAGAGAGATGAAGGAAGATAATCCTATGCCAAATTTCCATATGCAAACCGCAATATGGAGAAAGAATGAGACTCCAAACAATGAATATTTTCGAATAGGATTGATCGTTGAAGAATGTAAAGAAGAAGATCAATGGTACATAGACAATGGATGTTCTTCACACATGAACAAGGATCAAGACAAATTCATCAGCTTGAAGATAAAGGGTGGAAATATTGCATTTGTATATGAATCATATTCCAAAATACTTGGAAAAGGTGTAGTACAACTTGGATGAAATTTTTTTAAAGTGAAGAATGTCCTATTGGTTGAACACTTGAAGCATAATCTCCTCAATGTTAGTAAAATGTGTGATCAAGGATATACTCTCATGTTTGATTCACGAAGATGAAAAGTCCAAGAAGAAGGTTCAAGGAGATTGGTTGCAATTGCAACAAGAAGACTAAGTAACATATACATACTATACCAAGAGAAGAGAAATAAGATTGAAGACACATGTACAATATTGAAGGAAGAAAAAGACCAGAAGATTGGAAAGAAAAATGCAGTGTTATTAAGTGCTATATGTTGAGGGGGAGAAACCCCAAAGAATAGGGTCACCTTATGTCATTGAAATCAGGGGGAGCAACTGCACCCTTTTCCATTGATGTCAAAGGGGGAGAGAAATTGGGATCATGATCACATGGGGATCATGAGCGCTGCCATCAATGACAAAGGGAGGGTTTTTTGGAAGATTGGTTGTTGTCATTGATGTCAACTCTAGCCATTGTCTTATGGACCCCATAGTTGATCGAAGTAGATAGACATGAAGGAAATTACACATGCAGATACAAAACCCATGGATCGATAGTATAATTCATGTCACTTTTGGTGGTAGGTTTCATGTCACATGGATCCTCATGATTGAGGAGAAATGAATTTTTGAAGATGACAATGTGAATTGAAGAAAAAACTACATGTCAGACCTAGTGTTAAAAGGAAGTGACATAAATGGTATAAATACATATCATTATACATTTATTTTTTAACACACACAAGTTTATTAATGAAAAAGGAGATATAATTTGGATTTCTAAGGAAATATGAAGTAAAGAAGGTCGAATTTCAATGGAGGAAGAAGTCTTTTGGTGATGTGTTCTAAGGTATGTTATTTATAGGTCATCTCACCATTTTTTATTTAAATTTAGTTATAGAATGATTCAAATGGTGCAATTCAAAGGCTATTGAGAATACATATCTAGGTACCTGTGGTAAAAATTTCATCTCTATAGTCACTATAATTTTGGAGATACACTCTATGGAAGATAGGGTTTTTGACTAGTCCTGGAGCTAGTCATAAACATGTGTTCCAAATAAAACAGTCATAACGTCTTCATAGATAATTAAAATGAAGTTAGACCAATTGCATTGGAAACAATATGGGATGTAGTTTCCCATGTACACATTTCATAATATGATGTTAAATATTGAGCGCGAGGAATTATGTACAAGTTTGCTCTCTTAAATAAACCAGAATTGAATAAGGTCTACCATTTTATCTATAACTCATTTTCTAGGAGGATCCAAGGAGTAAAACTTAGAGGAGTTTCAAAGAAGAATACATTGAGTAATATTATCTACAGAATCAAAGTATTCCATGAAGTGAAGAATTGTAGAAGTTGAAGAAGTCTCAGGAAGCATTATCAAGTTCTATGTGACGGTTGGTTGATGGTGATAGTTTAAAGTTTTATTATCTCTCATATATTTCGTGGGTTGATGGAAGAGGTAATGATGGAGAGGTCAATCCTCTTTTGATATTGGATAATTGTATCTTCCTTTTGGATATTTATCCCTCCCTTTATATTTGGTAGTTGTAGCTACCTTTGGAAGTCATTACTTCCTTTGAAAAATAATTCATGATTGCTTCACATAGGTTTAGTGTGCATGGTGTATGATGTAACTCTTCTAATACTCTTTATTGATCATAGTATATTCTTCATTTCTCATTGGATATATATTGGATACATAATTTGCTTGAAGTAAAAGTTGTTACAAGTAATCTGATTGAAGTTCTGAAAGTGTTAAAAATTGTACTTGATACTGATTCACCCCCCCTCTTAGTATTTCAAACAGTTGGTATCAAAGAAGGTTTCCTTTAGTATTGCTTTACCACTTGAAGTAATATCCTAAGAAGAAATGGAAGACAAGATTCCAAAGGGTATTCCACCATTTGATGATTACAATTATGAAATAGAAGAAGAAAAAATGGTTTAACAAGAAGATGAGAATTTTGAAAAATTGATTCATGTTGAGATTGAAAATAGCAAGCTCAAAAACAAGCATATAAAAATAAGAAGTGAATTGGGTATTTGTGAAAATACAATTTAAATCTTGAAGAAAATATTATAATACTTTGAGAAACTAAGACAAGAAACCATTTCCTTGAAGACTCTACTCGAAGAAGCAATAAGAATAGAAGAAGTAAGAAATGTCCAGATGATGAAGAAATAAGAAAACTTTGAGAAACATGAACAAGAAGTTGTATCATTAAGAAATACCTTAATAAACTCTCAAGTTCCAAAATAATTAACACATCTTGGATGCATGAGTGAAAATTCATACAAAGAAGATACAAATGCTAACAAAAATCTTGAAGAAATCTCTACACAGACAATCGATGAGAAGTGGACCAAGATTTTGGAAAGAAGGAATGATTACAGAAGAGATGAATATCCAAGAAGACCTCATACCTTAACAAACCAAAAATACTTCACTTAGTATGAAACAAACTATAGAAGAATAGATTGTGAAGCCATATCGGCCACACCACAAAGAACATCACTTACTCCCAGGTATCAAAATTTCTTTCTTGGACATTGTTATAGTTGTGGAAATTTTGGATAGAAGGGAATCAATTTTAGAATAAATGAAATAAATAACTATGCAAGATACATGAGTGGTGCAAATTGTAGATATCAAAATGTTCATAGACCTGTCAACATAAATTATAATCCATTTGACCAATTAATGGATCAAAATATTGTATGCTACAAGTGCAATAATCTTGGTCACAAAGCACGTGATTGCAGATAGATGAAGGAACATAATCCTATGCCAAATGTCCATATGCCAACCACAATATGGAGAAGGAAAGATATTCCAAACAATGAAGATTGTCGAATATGATTGATCGTTGAAGAATGTAAAGAAGAATATGAATGGTACATAGACAGTGGATGTTCTTCACACATGAACGGGGATCAAGACAAATTCATCAACTTGAAGAGAAAGGGTGGAAATGTTGCATTTGTAGATGACTCATATGCCAAAATAATTGGAAAATGTGTAGTACAACTTGGATGCAAAAATATAAATGTGAAGAATGTCCTATTGGTTGAACACTTGAAGAGTAATCTCCTCAGTGTTAGTAAAATGTGTGATCAAGGATATACTCTCACATTTGACTCACGAAGATGAAAAGTCCAAGAATAAGGTTTAGGAAGATTGTTTTCAACTGCAACAAGAAGACTAAGGAACATATACATCCTATACCAAGAGAAGATAAATAAGATTGAAGATCCATGTAAGATATTGAAGGAAGAAAAATACCAGAAGACTGGAAAGAAAAATGAAGTGTTATTAAGTGCTATATGTTGAGGGGGAGTAGCCCCAAAGAAGAAGGTCACCTGATGTCATTGAAATCAGGGGAAGCAGCCCCACCCTTTTCCATTGATGTCAAAGGGGGAGAGAAATTGGGATCATGATCATAGGGGGAGCATGAGTGTCTCCTTCAATGACAAAAGAGGGGATTGTTGGAAAATTGGTTGTTGTCATTGATGTCAACTCTAGCCATTGTCTTCTGGACCCCATAGTTGATCAAAGTAGATAGACTTGAAGGAAATTACACATGTAGATACAAAACCCATGGATGGATAGCAAAATTCATGCCACTTCCGGTGGTATGTGTCACATCACATGGATCCTCACAATTGAGGAGAAATGAATTTTTGAAGATGACAATGTGAATTGAAGAAAAAACTACATGTTGGCCCTAATGTTAAAAGGAAGTGACATAAATTGTATAAATACATCTCATTATACATTCATTTTTTAACACACACAATTTTATTAATGAACAAAGAGATATAAGTCTAATTTCTAAGGAAATATGAAGTAAAGAAGGTCGAATTTCAAGGGAGGAAGAAGTATTTTGGTGATGTGTTCTAAGGTATGTTATTTACAAGTCATCTTACCATTTTTTTCTTTAACTTTATTTATAGAATGATTCATATGGTGAAATTCAAAGGCTATTGAGAAGACATATCTAGGTACTTGTGGTAAAAAATCCATCTCTATAGTCACTATAATTTTGGAGATACACTCTCTAGAAGATAGGGTTTTTGACTAGTCTTGAAGCTAGTCATAAATAGGTGTTTCGGGTAAAATAGTCATAACGTATTCATAGAGAATTCAAATGAAGTGAGACCAATTTCATTGGAATTAGTACGGGTTGTAGTTTATCGTGTACAAATTTCATAATCTGATGTTAAATATTGAGCGTGGGGAATTATGTACAATTTTGCTCTCTTGAATAAACTAGAATTGAATAAGGTATACCATTTTCTCTATAACTCCTTTTCTGGGAGGATTCAAGGAGTTAAACTTCGAGGAGTTTCAAAGATGAATACATTGAGTAATATTATCTACAGGATCAAATTATTCCAAGAAGTGAATAATTGCAGAAGTTGAAGAAGTCTTATGAAGCATTATCAAGTTCTATGTGATGGTTGCTTGATGGTGATAATTTAAAGTTTTATTATCTTTAATATATTCATGGGTGGAATGAAGGGGAAAGGACGAAGAGGTCAACCTTCTCTTTATATTGGATAATTGTATCTTCCTTTTGGATATTTATCCGTCCCTTTATATTTGGAAGTTTTAGCTACCTTTGGAAGTCATTACTTCATTTGAACAATAATTCATGATTGCTTCACTTAAGTTTATTGTGCATGGTGTATGATGTATATCTTCTAGTACTCTTTATTTATCATTGGATATATATTATATACACAATTTTCTTGAAGTAAAAGTTGTTACAAGTAATCTGATTGAAGTTCTAAAAGTGTTTAAAATTGTACTTGATACTGATTCACCACCCCTGTCGTTATTTCCAATAGTTGGTATAAAAGAAAGTTGCCTTTAGTATTGTTTAACCACTGGAAGGAAGATCCTAAGAAGAAATGGAATACAATATTCCGAATGGGATTCCACCATTTGATGAATACAATTCTGAAATAGAAGAAGAAGAAAATGGTTCAACAAGAAGATGAGAATTTTGAAAAATTGATTCATGTTGAGATTGAAAATAACAAGCTCAAAAACATCCATATAAAAATAAGAAGTGAATTGGGTAATTGTGAAAATAAAATTGAAAACTTGAAGAAACAATTATAAGACTTTAAGAAACTAAGACAAGAAACCATTTCCTTGAAGACTCTACTCGAAGAAGCTAGAAAAATGTTCATATGATGAAGAAATAAGAAGATTGTGAGAAACTTGAACAAGAATTTGTCTCATTAAGGAAGATCTTAAGAAACTATCAAGTGCCAAAATACTTGACACATATAGGATACATGGGTGAAAATTCATACAAATAAGATGCAAATGACAACAAAAATCTTGAAGAAAGATCGACACAGATAGTTGATGAGAAGTGGACCAAGATGTCTGAAAAAAGGAATGATTACAGAAGAGATGAATATCCAAGAATACCTCCTACCTTCAGAAACCAAAAAGGATTCACTTAGTATGAAGGAAAATACATAAGAGTAGATAGTGAACCCAGATGGACCACACCACAAAGAACATCACTTACTCCTAGGTATCAAAATTTCTTTCTTAGACATTGTTATACTTGTGGAAATTTTGGAAACAAGGAAATCAATTCTCGAATCAATGAAATAAATAACTACGCAAGTTACATGAATGGTGCAAATAGTATATATGGAAATGTTCGTAGGCCTATCAACAGAAATTATAATACATTTGACCCATTAATGGATAAAAATATTGTATGATACAAGTGCAATAATCTTGGTCACAAAGCACGAGATTGCAGAGAGATGAAGAAAGATAATCCTATGCCAAATGTCTGTATGCCAACCACTATATGGAGAAGGAAAAAGATTACAAATGATGAATATTGTTGAATAGCATTGACCACTAAATAATGTAAAGAAAAATATGAATGGTACATAGATAGTGGATGTTCTTCACACATAACCGGGGATCAAGACAAATTCATCAGCTTGAAGAGAAAGGGTGGAAATGTTGCATTAAGAGATGACTCATATGCCAAAATAGTTGGAAAATGTGTACTAGAGATTGGAAGAAAAAATGTAAAAATGAAGAATGCCCTATTGGTTGAAGACTTGAAGCATAATCTCCTTCGTGTTAATAAAATGTGTGATCAAAGATATACTCTCACGTTTTACCCACGAAGATGCAAAATCAAAGAAGAAGATTCAAGAAGATTGGTTGCAACTACAACAAGAAGACCAAGTAACATATACATCCTAGACCAAGAGTAGAGAAATAAGATTGAAGACAAAGAATTATATTGAAGGAATAAAAAGAACAAAAGACCGAAAAGAAAAATGAAGTGTTATTAAGTGATCTATGTTTAGGGGGAGAAACCCCAAAGAAGAAGGTCACCTTATGCCATTGAAATCAGGGGGAGAAGCCCCACCCTTTTCCATTGATATCAAAGGGGGAGATAAATTGGGATCATGATCACAGGGTGATCATGAGTGTTGCCATCAATGAGAAAGGGGGATATTTTTGGAAGATTGGTTGTTTTCATTGATTTCAACCCTAACCATTGGCTTTTGGACCCCAGAGTTGATCGAAGTAGATAGACATGAAGGAAATTACACATGCATATACAAAACCCATGGATGGATAGTATAAGTCATATCGCTTCTGGTTGTATGTGGCACGTCACGTGCATTCTCACGATTGAGGAGAAATGAATTTTTGAAGATGATAATGTGAATTGAAGCAAAAACTACATGTCATCCCTAATGTTGAAAGGAAGTGACATAAAGGGTATAAATACATCTCATTATACATTCATTTTTTATCACACGCAATTTTATTAATGAACAAGGATATATAAGTCAAATTTCTAAGGAAATATGATGTAACGAACGCTGAATTTCAAGGGAGGATGAAGTCTTTTGGTGATGTGTTCTAAGGTATGTTGTTTACATGTCATATTGCTATCTTTTCTATAACTTTATTCCTAGAATGATTCAAATGGTGCAATTCAGAGGATATTGAGAAGACATATCTAGGACCTAGGTACCTGTCGTAAAAATTCCAGTTCTACAATTGCTATAATTTTGGATATACACTCTGTGAAAGATATAGTTTTTGACTAGTCCTAAAGCTAGTCATAAATAGGTGTTCCAGGTAAAACAATCATAACATCTTCATAGAGAATCCAAATTAAGTGAGATAAATTGCATTGGAAATAGTATGGGATATAGTTTGATGTGTATGAATTTCATAATATGATGTTAAATATTTAGCGTGGGGCATTCTGTACAAGTTCTCTCTCCTAAATAAACCAGAATTGAATAAGGTCTACCATTTTATCTATAACTCCTTTTCTGGGAGGATTCCAAGAGTGAAACTTGGAGGATTTTTAGAAAACACATTGAGTAATATTATCTACAAGATCAAAGTATTCCAAGAAGTGAAGAATTGTAGAAGTTGAAGAAATCTCAAGAAGCATTATCAGATTCTATGTGATGGTTTGTTGATGGTGATAATTTGAAGTTTTATTATCTCTCATATATTCTTTGGTGGAGGGAATGGGAAAGGATGGAGAGTTCAACCATCTGTTAATATTGGAGGATTGTATTTTCATTTTGAGTTTTATCCCTCCCTTTATATTTTGAATTTGTAGCTACCTTTGGAAGTCATTACTTCCTTTCAACAATAATTCATGATTCCTTCACATAAGTTTATTGTGCATGGTGTATGGTGTATCTCTTATAGTACTCTTTATTTATCATTGGACATTCTTCATTGCTCATTGGATATATATTGGATACATAATTTGCTTGAAGTAAAATTTGTAACAAGTAATCTGATTGAAGTTTTGAAAGTGTTAAAATTTTTACTTCATATTGATTCACCCCCTTCTCAGTATTTCCAATAGGAATGGAATGTTGTATGAGAGAAGGGTAAAAACCATGGAGATCCTTGTATGACCATGAAAAAACATCTTGAAATTAACATAGTAGTTATGTGAATTTCATTTTTTCTTCATCAGAACATTGGGCACCTAATTTAATGTTATTTGGATATTCGGGTGTCTGAAGGTTCGAGGAAATGGTATCACCAACTTTCCTTTTTGACTCCTCTTCTTTATGTGTTTATTTTTTTCCTACATCACTTGATGAAAATGAATTTTTGAGAGGATTCCAACTTTTAGGAAATTTTTCCTATTCAATAGATATGATTTCCTTGGGCTTAAATGGTTCAATTTGTATGAAAGAAAAAAATAACTCATCACTCAGGAACACCTTCCATGATTCTATGTTATCATGGATATGAGTACAATATGGAAATTGAAGCATACAATCAAGTCTTTCAGGCAAAATATATCAGGTAGGGGACGCTGCAAACAAAACTAACCTATTAGCCATTGAATTAATTTCCCTGTTAACATGAGTGATGTTAAATGATAATAGGTTTGAAATGAGCATCCAAACAAATTTGGTATGGCGTTTAAGAAACTTATTGCTTGTCAAATAAATCTTTCGTACAAGGTTCACAACAATTTCAGAATCACCAAAAAATGTAAGGTGGTCGCAACCAAGGTTATATGCATTTTTTATTCCTAAAAATAAGGATTCGAACTCGGGGACATTGTTTGTGCAAGAAAATTATAACCTATAAGAAAAATTGTGGATTTTACCTATAGAAGAATATATAATGATGTCGAATCTATTACCTTTGTTTCAACATGAGCCATCAAAATGCATGTGCCACTCATCAAGATCAATTGGTTCAAGAATAGTGTCACCCTCATGAACAAAGATAGAGTACACTCCCAAATATTCTTTGAGATAGTTTACATTAGGTTGGGGAGAACTCTCTATATATGGTAAAATTGTTCCTTTCCTAAGGACTATAATGTTACTTCCATTCTGAGGGACATAAATATGTGTTTCATCAAGTGAATTATATCTGCCAGTTAAAGCTTGCCAATATCATCCCAAAATAACTGAATAGTTACTCACTGACATATTAATTACTTTGATGTTGAGGGTTTTTCTTATCTCGGGATGTGCACATAAAACTAATATTACATATTTGATTTCACCTATTGTTGATTGCTACAAAATGTTTTAAGAGAGCATTCTTCTAGAATTTTGATTAGTGCATGATAAGACAAGCTCTTCCATGACAATTTTTTACATTACACTTGGACCAAACCCGCCATGAATTAGGCAACAATGAGATATTTTATCCATAATTTTTATAGATATATAAAAATGGGCATTTTTTACAGGGTTCCTAAAATTATTTACATCTATCTTATTTACAGTTGAATCCTCTTCTTTTGACTCTTCAAATAGATTGGCTATGGTAGAAACTTTACTTTCCATAATGTTTTTGAGATTCTTTTGTTGTTCTAGGACAACAAACATGTCCAAAAGAGTAGTGTAAACTTTGATATTGGCCAATTGGTTAAGTATGTTATACTTATAAGAGGCGAAGACACTCCTTGATTCTCTGAAGTTTTGACTGCTTGAGTATCAACACTGTGAGAAGATGAACTTGGGGTGGAAGAAGTACGAGGAAGGTCATATTTTCCCTTGGAAGTGTAAGATTTATTCCTGGTATTGATTACCATCACATCTTCTGGTTCAACCCAATCTAAAACAATGATTGTGGTATCGAGCCTTTCTCAAAAGTTCTTATATCTGACATTTTTCTTAACTTCGCAAGAACTTTCTTCATGATTTTCTTCACAGAAGTTACACCAAATGTGAGACATAATGGCCTTTGGATCAAAAGTATTTTCATTAGTATTCCTAAAAGGTGCTAAGGAAGAAGGATATGCCCCAGAGGCAAGGGATGGGGAATTTCCTTTTATTTCGGAGGCTATCATCCTATTATTTATATCTTGAACAAGTTGTAGGAGGGAAGACATATATGTTTGCTTGAATAAGTCTCCTTCGGTGAGACCCATTCTTTCTAGTTGCTCCTCATATTGTAGGAAAGTATGGAGACATGAACCAATATTCTCAATAACCTTATCTTCAATTCTATGAAAATAAGGAGAAGGTAATGCATTATAATAATGCATGAACACAGCCAGATTTTGTGGATGGATTTGTTCAGGGATTTGATTATATAATTTGGTGAAGAGAATTTTAAAAGACTTAATGGTTTCACCATATTTATAGGAAATATTGGTGTATTCCCTTAACTTCTTATCTGGACTCTTGGACTGTCCATAAATGGACTTAAACCAATAAACCAACTCTTCCCAAGTGAAAATAATTTTGGGAGGGAGATCAAAAAAATATGTGGAACTTTCCCTTCGAGGGAGTTGACAAATAAGAACATGCACATGTCACTATCATTAGCCCTTATTTTATGACAAGAGTTAGAAAATTCTACTAGGTTTCCATTTGTAGTTATTTCCTGAAAACCTAGGTAAATGCTCCTTGAATTTTGGTAATGGGTGAGTGATTGGTGCAACACTCAAGGGAGAGGATATGTGCCACGGGGTGGTTCTAGAATCTTCCTCAAATTGAAAAATCTCATATTGATTTATGAATTTAGCCAAATTATTAGTGGATTGAATAGGGACTTGATGATTGTATATACTACCAATTACTGATGAAGCAGAAGGTTGTGAGGAAGAGGCACCTCTGGTGCCGATTGCACTACCTACATATGTCATGTTCAAGGTGATCTATATGGGTGATAAAGGTGAACTGGCAGAGTCAAATAAAGTGCACCTAAAAGTACTTTCTTGTGTTGATAAAAGAAATTTCCTCCTTCCTATTTCAAAAATAGGAGTAGCTTTGGGGAAAAAGCCTCTTCTCCTTCAAGAGATGTGGGGATTAGAAGACATAAAAATAAAAAACAAAGGAGTAGTAAGTATGGAAGTTATTGTTGATTTCTAGGATCCCTTTTCCTAGCTTCCCAACATTCACAGATACTTATATCCCTTTCAATTACTTCCCAAGAGCGCTCAAGTTCAGAATGAGTACTAGGAGTTTCTAAATAGTGTTGAATAAGGTTAAGGCAATGCTAGTTTGGTCATTAAGGTCATTTCCAATATTGGGTTGTCTTGTAGCAAGAACTATCATGAGAAAATAACTCAAGGACTATTTAGAAAGAACAAAAAAATGAAAGATAATCGTGGATACTATCAACCAGATTTAACAAACCCAAACGTTACAAATCCAAGAAAAGGAAAAAGTGCAATAATATTTTTTTTTTTTTGGAAAGACGACAATGACGAAAACAGTTGAACCACACAACTGGATGATGAACTCCACACTTGTAGAACATGCAACATACAAAAATGACTACATCCTATCACTTCAAGCAACTGGGAAAAACATGCATAAATCAAAAGAAAGAAACGACTTCCCACCCAACAGACAACATGACGATGCTTACAAGTTAAGGAAAACATCCACAATCCCGACGCAATGGTCTCAACGACCAGTAACTAGAATCTCTATGGCACACAAACCAAATGCATGAAGGAGTTACAACTCAAGCACCAAACACAAAATTACAACGATCAACCCACTCACAATGGAAAGAACAGACTTCGACCAAGTTATCATTCACCTCCATCCAATAGGGCCCACCATGATCCCCTCATCAGGAATCATGTCGTCCCTAGGTGAAAGGTGCAGCAATAACCCTGATGAAATACAACTTATCTAGACCAAGGGCACAGGATAAAACCAATGCTCTAGGAGCCTAACAACTGACAAGAAGACTACACCTAAACCCAAATGACAGGCCAATAGACGAAAGGTGACAATCAACCATTAATTAAATTGCACAACTAGCTGATGGGTTCTTTCTTTCTTAAGAGACACTATTTATCAACGTACTTTTCCGAACGGTGAAACCGAGATGATTGAGTAATAATTATAAACTTCGTGGGCATGTATTTTTAAATTTAAATCTCTATATAGTGAATGCAATAATCGGGCATTTGCTTAACCACACACACATATATAGAAAGGGTTAAAATAAAGAGAACAAAGTTAGACAACTAGTGAATGGTTAAAGGAAAACTTGTATCTCATGAACTTTAGAGTTAATTGAAGAACTCAAGGTCATATCTCACAAAATGTTCATCAACTTTTGTGAACACTTGTCAACATCGATCCAAAGAAATTTTAGTTTTATAAATAAGGTTTAACCCTTAGATTTGAAAAGAAAGGAAAGGAAAGAATTACCACATTACACTCATAAAGGATGGTAAAAAAAAAAAAGGATACTTTGGCATATAAGACACTACACACAATTGAAAGTTTAAATAAGAAAGATATAATTCCATGACTGATCTAATTGAAAACTTCGATTTACTTACATAACTTACAACGCTGATGCAATTATTGAATTAAACATCGATATAATTAAATGAGGTAGAAGTAGAACATGGATAGAGTTAAACGTTGACACGTTTAAACTTTGACAAAACTACAGAATGGTAGAATAGCAGAATTTCTATCAAGTTGGCAGTAATTACAACCATTGATATAAAGGAACACTGTGCACGGATACCCAACGGTTATTCACCTACAAAACGTTGTCAAATGCATGCCACGTTGCTCATCCATAATGTTGTTAGTAACGATGTAATTTAAGTTGTCTGCGATTGAATGTTACTGTATCCCTGTAGTAGCTGCCAACCACCCATATCGATTTATATGGAAAGAATTATTGAATCCAACAAGGATCGCTGTTAACAATTCGTAACGAAGTCTAATAAAAAGGTTACGGTATTTACAGTGTAGAAATTTGGATGAAAGGTCTGATAAAAGAATTTAAAATGCTACAAATTTAACATGCCACAATATTTAAATGCTAGGTAACCAAGTAATGGATTTTCATGTAATGCCTATTCACATAACCTAAAATCATTGTTCACGTAATCTAAATTCGCTAATTACATAATCTGAAATCGGTATTCTCATAGACTAACACATAATCGCTATACGCATGACATATCTCTATTCACATAACCTAAAATCGCTATTCACATAATCTAAATTCTCTAATTATATAATCTGAAATCACCATTCTCATACACTAAACGTTGTCGTCTGATGGTTATGCAGAATATCCCTAAGGAAGTGTTTTCAAATCACTGTCATAAACCAATATAATTGTTGTCAAGTTTAAATGGAATAATATAACAAAAATAAATATATATAATGTCGTTGTCATGCACAACGTTCCACCCAACAATTACCACACAACTATAGTATCACAATCCCAAAATGCAGTTGTTCACAGTCCTCATACATAACTTACTATAGATTATTTAAATTCGCAGTAATATATATCACAGTCATCACAGGCACCTTACAACAGGGTATGTAAATTAGCAGTAATACATGTCTAAAACATAGAGTAATTAACTGATAAAGTTGTCATTTAAATGTATAGGATCGCAGAGGTCATTTATTAAAACAAAACACAGAGGTCCTTTCATAAAAATGCAGGGAACATTTCATCCAAAAATGGAGGACATTTCATTAAAAACACAGAGATCATTTCATAAAAAATGCAGAGGACATTTCATTAAAAACATAGAGATCATTTCATAAAAAACAAAGAGGGTAATAAGTGGATCACAGAAGGAAAATATAAACAATTGCAGAAGTTATCAATCGCAAAGGGTGTAAGGAAATCCATCAACCAAGAGCAATCAACAGAGGTAGACATCTGGGAGAACACATCCTTCTCTCATTATCCACACACAAGAAAGTAGGGCATTAGGATCTATAGGTCTATTAACACCAAAGTGACGACCGTTGATCTGTCTCCCGGCCAACTGCTAAGGCGTGGACTGATGAACTAGGGATGAGGATGAAGTATAAAGCACTAACTCTTCACAACAAATCAATAAAACCAATGGGATAGTCACAACATTCGGGGATCGATTGCCAAGGGAATCAATTCAAGTAGCGAGCTTAAGGCTATGGTGAAATTAAGTTCTCGAATAAAATGGTAAGTAGAACACCTTCTTTACACAAAATAAAGTACATAAATGGAATCATAATATCAATAGTAATTTTCCATGAAAAATAAAAGAAGGCATACCATGGCCCAAGGTGACAGCTCAAGTCATTGTCTCATGTGCTCCATGCAACTCTCGCTTGTCAACCGATGAGACTTCACTGGTACCTCCCAGCTAACGCTAGGGGTACTCTTCTTCCCCCTTATCCCTTTGAGCCACAAAGGGGCCACGCACACAAAACAAAAGAACAAGTAGCTCCCAACTCACCCCGCAAGGCCGAGCTACCACTCCTCACCGAGCTGGGTATCCCAACTCCCACAAGATAAGTCAGTCAAATCAAACATTTTGTAGCGTAATGTTATGCGTAAAAAAGAGATCCATCCTCCTCCTCCTCCCTCTTTTATATAGAGTTTATAACTCATTTATTTCCCAATTTCCCATTTAATTTAATGTTCAATAATTTAATTCAGAAAAATCCTCCCCGTACATGTGTCACCCATCCCCTTCATTGCACCAGAAATTAATTTCATTAATTATTTAATTATTGTTATTTCGCTCACCCACCTAAGAGCATTCCTAGAATCGCTCCTAGGTTTCCCCATATTCCCTTACACATTTTAATGACTTACATGCTTATTAATTTACTAGTTGAGTTCAATTCAGAAAGTGCTTAAAGGCAATATTCCTTGCTAAGTTAGTCATTCTTCTTTTCCCTTATGTTTCTCTTTCTCTTTATGTTTCCCCCTTTTCCCCTTAGTTTCCTAATTCTTTTAAATTTCCCTCTTCCCTTTTTATCTAAAACTCAAATTAGCAAGTGTATACTTTACCCTTTTTCCCCCTTTTTTTTTTAGTTAAAAATTTTAATTAGCACATGTAACAAACAATCAATTTTCTTATAAAATTTTAATCCCTCAAAGTAATTTTTTTATTTTTTATAAATTAATTGAATTTCTTACCCTCTTCTTGTCATATGTTTAATGATGATTATCAATATTGTTTGTGTGTGTGTGTGTGTGTGTGTTTACCACAAGTATCACTTAGACCTAGATATTATTTTCCTAGGTTGGGTGACGTTTTATTAGGGAAATTGTTTTTAACTATTTCTTATCCCATTATTTGTTCTAAGGCCATCTAGTTTTATTCACTTATTAGTTAACAATAAGACATGCCCTTCAGGATGCACGAGGTTCTCCAAGGGTGCCACTCACCTCATTTTATTTCTCTTGCACTACGTGCCCTTCAGGACGAACTACGTGCTCCAAGGGTGCCACTCACCTCTTTCCCTTTTTCTTGCGTGATGTGCCCTTTAAGACGCACTACATGCTCCAAGGGTGTCACTCACCTCTTGACAGACTTGCTAGACACAAAAAACCCATGGATTCAATACTACACCAGGTGATCTTGTGGGAGACTAAGGGCCTCTAAGGAATAAAGCCCCTTCCTTATTACTCGCCCCTTAGAATCATCGTGAGTGATTGTCGCAGTCTTCCCTCAGAACATCGTGGGTCTTCTCGAACTAGGTAATCATTAATCTACAATTCGAGCCATGGACAGAGTGATAGTAGGTTGTGGCAGCATTGGTGTCCATGCCTCTTCCTTAATGTCTCTGGTAGTCATGCGTGACCCCTCTGCTCCACATGTAAGTCTGTTCGACAAGATATCATCAACCTGCATCATCAACGAATCAAGTCAGAATAAAATCCATAATCATAACATCTAATCAGATGCACATATGTCATATATACAACAATCAAACCCCAATAGTCCACTCCCTGACTCAATCCAATGTCCAATGGTTTCATTGATGCTTGAGCATCCTCGAGGTCCAAATCCTACACACTCAGGAGAACCGAGTCAATAGCATCTATCTAAGTCAATACAACAAAATAACATATAGTCACATCCATAATGCCTCATAATCATAATCAACAACCAATAGTATAATAATCTAGATCACTTGCAAGCAAGTGTCCTCAAAGAATAAGTTCACTCAGTGAGTGCAAGAGCAGGATGTTACACCAAGGAGATATGGAAGATCTCCCCAGTATGGTCGCCAAATAAAGGTTGAGGAAAAGGTATGGAAAACCTTACTCAAACATTTTTATATCTTTGTTGGGATGAGGAAAGATAGTTGGGAATGTCACCCAAAGTTTATAGCCTTAAAAAATTCACTTAAGCCACAAGGGATCAAGGCTGGTTTTTATATATTATATGTAACTATGAAAAAGAAATAAACTTAAAGAAAATTGCATGAGTGTGTACATAGAGATAAAAGAAAAAGAGTTAACCAGATCATTAAAATCCATATGTGAGACTAAAATAGTAATCTGATTTTTATATTGATTTCATTCTAAAAGACAAGACTGAATTCTTTTTACAAACCCCTGCGAGGGTAGGGACCAAAATTAGATTTAGAATCCTTCGATGGTAACCATATAGAAAAACTCTGACAACAAAATAAAATTGAACCTAAAGATTGTTAGAATATGAAGGATTGTGCTCGTTTTTCCATTGAAAATACCCTTGTCACCCAACCATAGGCTGAAACCACCCTCCGATCACCTTGACCTTGAGAAAGAGAAGAATATTGGTATAAATCAAAAGCCAAGCAAGGCTAATGCACCAAGCAAGAAAGTAACCAAAACTGATCAGATATTCCAACCTAGAAATTGGCGCAACACTTTCGCCAGAACTTGCGTACAAAACTGCCAGACTGCAGTGTGCACAAGAGAATTCTACAATTTTGAGAATGTGAATAATGAGAGACTGGTGCCTTGTATTTATAGTAATTCTAGAAGGCTTTCCTGGGCTGAATTCTCCTTCTGGGTACTAATTAATTCATATTAATTATATTTTTGTAGCCGACATCTTGTCTAGGGTTTCCTTCATTTATTTTCTTCCTTCCGAAATATTATAATCTTCTAAAAGGTCACAATAGAGGTTCATACCTCCTGAATCTACCATAATATCAACACTCCCTCCTAGTTAGGGAGGTATGGTCTTGAGAACAAAACAGACCATTCAACTGGTAGTATCATGAGCACCATCATTATTATCCAACTAGATAATCTCCATGACAACTTGTACAATATCAATTGATAGAACACAACTGTGTCTATCCACGGTAGTAAAAAACTACTCAAACCGTGACACATAGTCACAAATAGTGGAACATATCCACCATAGTAGAATATCTCTTCTATCTGGAAATATCTAGTCTCCATAACAATCATCTGTTAGTAGCCTGCATAGAAAATATTGTTAAAGATAAACTGAATCATATGGGCCAATATTTCACTCACATCTATGAGCTCTAAAATAATATCTTCCCTCAGTGAAGAATATCAATGACAAGTCTTCTCAAACAAGTAAGAATGATTGCTTATGATTTCTGAGCCTAGACCATTCCTCACCCTGGGTCATTCCTCTGACACTAAACAAAGTGTAACTTGGAGAGAATGAATATTCCCTAAGGAATGCCTATCCCTGATTGTTGAGCCTGGACCATTCCTCCGGCACTAAACAAAGTGAAACCTGGAGAGAATGAATACACCCTAAGGAATGACTGTCTGAACCATTTCCTCTTTTAACCATAAGAGGAAAATATTGTCTTGTATCAACCTCCAAAACATACCATTCCTCATGTTAACCACACTGAGAAATCATTTTCCGACGAGGCAGGCCAGTATTCTTGAGTAACCCTTAAGAAGAGAGACTGCCCTAGACCATTCCCCATGTTAACCACAATGGGAAGTCGTTGTCTATGATACATCAGAAATCTAGACCATTTACCATGTTAACCACAATGGGAAATCATTGTCTGTCAGAAATCTCAATCCACTTTTCGAACAGGAAAGAATCTGCCCAATTGGGCTATTTTTCAATCTCAAAAATAAATGTCTTCAATAATATTTTCAGTGCTCCCTCCCAACCTGGAGAGTCATTTCTTCCCTTTCATCTAAGGGAGTTATTTCCATGATGCCTATCTTCTCTCTAAAATATGCAAACTTTATTCTGGATAGAGGTTTTGTCAAGATGTTTGTTGTTTTCTCATCTATGGGGATATACTTGAGCTTTTCCTCTCCTTCCTGGACTTTATCTCGAATAAAGTAGTATTTGATCTCAATGTTTTTTGACCTTTTGTGAAACATGGGATGTTCTTATAATCTTATACAACTCTAATTATCACAATTTATTATGGATGATTCTGGAATCTGATCAAATAAATTAGAGATCAACTTCCTTAGTCATATTGCTTTTGTGCATTCTCCACATCCTGCGATATAATCTGCTTGTATTGTGCTGAGCTGAGTGCGACAGACTTCTATTTCCTACTTCTCCAAGATATCATAGCGGAGCCCAAGCTAAAACATGTACCTAAAGTGCTCTTTCTATCTTCTACACTTCCTGCCCAATCTGAGTCTATGAATCCATGAAGTTGGATATCACTGGATGAGGTATATCTCAAGCCATAGTTTATTGTCTCACGAATATATCTTAATACATGATTTGCAACTATCCAGTGCTCATGTCTTGGTTCCATCTGGAATTGGTATGGTGTATTCATGACAAAGCAAATGTCTAGTCGAGTATTTACCAAATACATCAATGACCCAATTAGTTGTCGATATAGAGATGGATCTATTGGATCAGAATTTGGATCCTTTAATTTTCTTATATCCTCATTCATAGGAGTGTCCATGGACTTACAGTCCATCATTCCAAACTTCTGAAGGATCTTTATTGCATACTTTCCTTTTCCAAGGAACACTTCATGACGCTTCTGCCATACCTCTAGTCCCAAGTAATAATGCATGAGACCTAGATATTTCATATCAAATTCAGAAGCTAGTTCCTTCTTGCACTGAATGATGAGAGACTCTTCACCTGTTATGAATAGATTGTCAACATATAGTATTAGAATTATAGGTGCATTGTCCATGACTTAATAATAAAGGTTTGGATCTGCATGACTCTTACAGAAACCAAGTCTCGTTAGATAGCTATCTATTCTAGCATACCAAGCCCTTGGAGCTTCCTTGAGTCTATATATATCTTTCTTTAATCTACAAATGTGAGTGCCTCTGGAATGTACCTCAAACCCTTGACGTTGTTCAATATATATTTCTTCTTCAATTGCTCCATTGACGAAAGTTGTCTTTACATCCATCTAGTGTAAGTTCCATCCCATGGAAGTGGCAAGAGATACGATAGCTCTGATGGAAGTATATCTAGCCACTGGAGAAAAAATTTCATCATAATCTTCTCCCTCCTTCTGGGAGAACCCTTTGGCTATGAATCTTGTCTTGTATTTATCCACACTTCCACCTGCTGCATGTTTGATCTTGTATACCCATTTTGAAGTTACTACCAATTTTTCTTTAGGTCTAGGTACAATTTCCCATACCTCATTTTTCATAATGGATTGATGCTTTTCCATCATAGCTTCTTTCCATTGTCCCTTTTGAACTGATTCTTCAAAGGTGGTAGGTTCTTCGTCTAGAATCTTTGTCATGTATGTTGCATAAATTGAGAATCTTTTAGGTATTTTACTCTTTCTGAATGTTCCTTCTGGAACCTTGAGTCCTTTTACATCTTGTAAGGTAGCTTCAAGCCAAGATGGTCATTTCTTGGTCTTGGGTATGATATCTGAATAAATTTTTTCACATGGCTCCATAGGATGATCAGGTTGTTCCTTTTCATCATTTTCATTTTCTGTGTTTTCTTCATTAAGTTCTTCAATCTCTTCTTCTTCAATAGTTTCTTCTATGGATTTCTTGAAGGCCATATTTTCATTGAATGTTACGTCTCTGCTGACTTCGATCTTGTGTTGTTATGGAATATATATTCTATAAGATTTGGATGAATCATTGTATCCTACAAATATCCCCTTATTTATTGAGGGTTATAGTTTATTCCTTTTGTCCATGGGAATGTGAGAGTAAACATGACATCCAAATATTCTTAGGTTTTCCACATTAGGTTTCTTATGTGAGAAGGCTTCTTCTGGTGTCATATCCTTCAATATACGATGAGGAATTCTGTTCTACACATATATTGTTGTCATTGTTTCTTCTCCCCATAAGAACATGGATAGACCTTGATCATTTAGTAAGGCTTTTATGGTTTCTTCAATAGATTTGTTATTTCTTTCTGCTACACCATTTTGTTAAGGATTATGAGGAACAGTTAGCTCCCTCTTAATCCCCGCCGACTTACAGAATGCAACGAATTCCTTCAAGGTGTATTCTCCTCCATTATCTATTCTTAATGTATTGATCTTATTGTTTGTGAGGTTTTCTATCTCTGCTTTGAATTATTGGAATTTGTTGAATACTTCGTCTTTTGTCTTTAGTAGGAATAGCCAAGTCTTTCTTGAACAATCGTCTATGAAGATTACGTAGTAAAGAGATCCTCCTAGAGATATGACTAGCATCGGACCAAAAACATATGAACGTATTAGATCTAGGATCTCCTTAGATCTGCTGTTATTTCTTGGGAATAGTTTCTTGATATTCTTCCCAAAGGAACATCCCTTGCAGATTCCTTCATGTGTAGATTTCAATTCTGGTATTCCTTCAACCATTTTTCTGAGAAAAGGTAATGCTTGATAATTAATATGAGCGTACTTTATATTCCAAATATCATTAGGGATGACTTCATCATGTATGAGAGCTTCTTCATTTTGTTCTAGTAATCTATACAGATTTCCTTCACGACTTCCAATAACCCTAGCATTCTCTATGCTGAAGTCTTTATGCCATGATAAAACCTTTCGATCCACGAAAGCTATTATGTTTCCCTTGTCTTCTAGGCATGATATCGATACAAGCTTCTTTTCTAAACCAGGTACATATAAAGCATTGCTTAAGTGAACATTGTTACTTGATTTCAACTTGACGAAAGCTTGTCCAAATCCATCAAATGGATAAGTGATTTTGTCTCCAAGATCTACCTTGTATGATGTCTTCTTCACATTTAGGTTTGAGAGTCTAGCTTGATCTCTGGTCATGTGCCTAGAATCTCCACTATCAATTATCCACATGTCATCTTCAATCGTTCCAGTGAGTGTTGATTAGTGTAAGATACTGATCAGTTCACTCATATATTCAGTTGACTGGTGGCTGGTCATTCTTAGATCTGAATATCTTCTCCTTGAGAGATATGCTCCATCGCAAGGTGTTGGATCTGAGATTAGGGATTTTGCAACTGCTTCTGCTAGTAACCCTAGCGACAGTGTCTTGGAAGTTGCTCCTTCTAGTAACCCTAGAGACAAGTTCCTCAATGAGCTCAATATCCTAGAGGCTATGCTTCCTTCTAGTGTTTAGACTGAATGAAGGAGGTGTGGGCCCATAACCTGTTAGAATATGAAGAATTGTTCTTGTTTTTCCATTGACAATACCCTTGTCACCCAACCATAGGCAGAAGCCACCCTCCGAGCACCTTGACCTTGACAAAGAGAAGAATCCTGGTAGCAATCAATAGGTAATCAAGGCTAATGTACCAGGCAAGAAAGTAACCAAAGTTGATAAGATATTCCAACCCAGAAACTAGTGCAACACTTTCCCCAAAACTTGTGCACAAAACTGCCAGACTGCAATGCGCACAAGTGACTTCTGCAATTCTGAGAATTCAAATAATGAGAGATTGGCACCATGTATTTATAGTAATTCTGGCAGGCTTTCCTGGGCTGACTTCTCCTTCTGGGTACTAATTAATTCATATTAATTATATTTTTGCAGCCAACATCTTGTCTAGGGATTCTTTCATTTCTTTGCTTCCTTCCAAAACATTCTATTATTGTCAAAGGTCACAATAGAGGTTCATACCTCCCGAAGCTACCATAATATCAACAAATATGTGGATCAACTTGCCACAAAATGTTGTCACTTGACTCCGCAAGATATTCTTTATAGTCATGAAATTCAATTCATAAACAAACAAGAGTACACAGACTACCAAGCATAAATCACACACCTTTAAAACAAGTTTCTAAAATATGTGATTCATTTTTTGAATCTTTTTTCCTTCAATAAGAGCTTGTTTTCATCAAGAGGGTTAAGCCTTCTAGTAAACTCAAAATGAACGAAAATTGAAAGTATCTCACTAGTATAGAGAAAACCTTATCGCTGTGGTTCTCCTTCTATTATTCCCCCCTTGTATCTTCCTTTCATTGAGCTTTTATTCCTCCTCAATAATTTATGGTAGTTCAACTACCTTTTTGGTTAAGCTTATCTAGCTTAACTAATTGGTCGAGACAATATGATAATAATATATTTAATTAAGGGTATAATTAAATAATAACTAAATAGGTGGGACCCCTTGTGACTCCCATTTCCTTTTCTTTTAAAAATCATCAAACATGAAATATTAAAATTCAATCATTTGATTCAAACATCCTCCTTGTAACTCTCGTTCTCATATTTATAATAAAATATTTAAATATTGGCAAAATATAACATGACCATATCTAAAAATAGCATTATATCCAAGTTGTCCAAAAAAACTACATAAATATATGCTTGATGTCCAAAACATTGTCAAAGTAAAAATATTGTCTTGAATAGAAAATAACATAAATCATCATTAAAAAACATATTTACTGTGAGAGACATTTGGCCTCTTTTCGCTATTGTCCTCTTTTAATATTTATGTGGACGCCTTTGGATGATTGGAATATTGATGATGAACTTCAATGATAACATGAGAAGAATCATCATTGAGATGAAGATGAGAGGACACAAATTGGAAGGACTATTTGGATGATTTGGAGGGAGTGGCCACTCCTTTTTATTTATCTTGCTCATGCTTGGGAACATTAGTTTTTAGCCTCTTACTGGCATGAGAAGACTACATGGGTGAGAGAACATCATCGGCTTGGGAATTGGTACTTCTTGGTGGTGGAAGAGGGGGTAACAATAAAGACACAATGGGCCAACCATGGTGATGAGCAGCAGGCTGCTGGACAATCTCTTGTCAACCATCATTGGTAGGCAATTTTGGCTACATAGACACATGAGAGGGAACACAGATACCGGAAAATTTTTGATTTGGCTGGAAGGGAGGTTTCTTAGGTTGAGGATGGAAAATCCAATGGGAAACCAAATTGAATAATCCATCTTTAAAGAGATGATTTAATTCATGTGGATCAATATCAAAGTGTATTGAAAATTGTGGTCTTCTATGACCCCTCTGGCAATTTCCTCTTCCATATTATTACCTCTATCATTACTTCCTCTACTAAATAAGCTAATATTGAAGAAATATTCCAACATGTTATGAAAAACTCTTAACAATCCATGCATAAAACTCTACCAAAATAAAATCAAACGGTTGGCTCTATTATTCACACAGAAGCACATGCAATCCATCCATCAACACCTTAAAACTTCATCAATCAATTTCCATTTGAACAGGGAGTGGTAGGGATATTGGGGAGATGAGGGGTTTATAATGAGAGAAAAATGGTAACATGGATGGGAAAATATAAATGAATATTGTTCAAGAAAATGCAAAAGTAACATAGACTGTATCTATATCCAACTTTCAAAACACTTGTAATAAACCAACTTTTATATTAATCTCTTTTCTTTCCATAAATAATTTTAAATTCATAATAATAGAATAGGGAGTGCTTTAATGTATTTGGGAGGATGAGGGGCATATAATATGTGAAAAGTGGTATAAAGAAAGGGAATATAATGGCTTTTGTCCTTTTATATGAAATAATATCAAAAAAATGCCATCATCACCAGCATTTTCCGATCTTTTTCTTTTTCATTAATAATTCAAATCTAATACACATTTGTTTCAAAACCCCAAGAAAGCCTCAAGAATTTCCACTATACAGTTTTTATTTATTTTATCCGTAGAGTTCTTTTAAATAATAGACTGCCAACATAATCATTCCAACAACTAAAAATATACCACATCAAGCATGCGATGGAACACAACATAAGCCAACAACTCTTCAACATATGAGATTGGTATGACCATTTTCAATATTTATTGTGTAGCAGACTGGGTTTGAAACCCATGCGCAACTGGTGCTCATTTAATTTATCATTATGCATTTTTCAAAATCGACCTAAAACCCTTGTGGATAATCAAGCAATGAACCAAGATTTAGTGCAAATAACTAATTTTCCCACTATCGAGTTAATCACATGCATCAAGACCAGAGTTTGAAACTCGTGATTTCCATATTTATATATATAAGAACCGAGGTCTAGGAGAATGAAAAGGTGAACCCTTCACAAAGGGTTTGTAGCAAAAAAACATGTATCCATCTCTTAAAAC
This sequence comes from Picea sitchensis, assembly GCA_010110895.2. Classification (NCBI taxonomy): domain Eukaryota; kingdom Viridiplantae; phylum Streptophyta; class Pinopsida; order Pinales; family Pinaceae; genus Picea; species Picea sitchensis. The sequence continues at coordinate 80,812 of SNQJ01S0002320.1, read as the reverse complement.
AGACTTTCCACAGACCTCGTCCACACACATCTCATGGCGGTCGTAAGGAAAATAGATTCACACATAAACAAACTGTTGACACATAGTTTGAAGGAGTTACCAATCTTCCAAGACTAGGTAAAGGAATTAAGAAAGCAACCATTATTTTATCTCACAGAGAAACCCTCAAATTTTAATGACCAGAGACGAGTGAAACCCAAACATAGTTTGCCATAATTATTTCCTAACACGCATAGAAACAAAGTGATATTCATTATGGAAATAAGTAATCACATAATTCAAACATAAAGGAGTCTGAACAGTATCTTCAAATTGAAACAATTGAACACTAACATGGAGAACCTCCACTTTAAATGCCATCACACAGTTGATACCCACATGTATTAAACTCCAGATAAACACAGACTAAAAGGAAATGCAAGAGCCAATATTATGATTGTATTCTTAGTAGAGCTATATTTCATGGATGGAGCGGTAAGATATTTCATAACTATATGGAGAATGCTAGGTGTAGTTCCCGATATTACACTTAAGGCTAAAAAGGATAATGTCAAGGAATCATGAATATAAAGGAATTTTTTGGAAAGGTGTTTTTTCTTCTGTTAGTTATATAAGAAGTAATCCTCAAATGAAATTAATTACAAAACAAGACAGAGGCCATAATTTGTCGTCTGAGTCGATTTATAAAATAAAATGATATGAGGGAAACTTACAAAATTGTTAAAACAAATGAGGCATCAATGCAAGATGAATCTTACCTTTTTCACAGTAGATGAAAATAAAGAATGCAACCCTAAAAGGATATAAGATACAATGATAGAAGTAGCTCACAGGTCTTGTATCTACTTATAGTAAATATAGAGGAAAATTTGTTTTCTTAACGAATAACCGATTTAATGTGATTACAGTAGGAGTAGTACTAAATTGAAAACACTCACTTATCAAGGAATAACATAAAGAAAAATAGAGATATGGAATACAAGAGGAAAACATAACTCAAACTACACAAAAATTGGAATCCCTGGCTACACTTGTATTAATTCTCACAAAAGGAGAGTTCCCTCTATTACATTAAGCAAGAAGCAACCTTGGTTTAGTCTTCAAAATATGTATTTATACAAAAAGGATATCAACCCTAAGCGGTTGGAATTCTCATAATTCAAAAATAGTAAATATTACAATATTTAAAATTTGAAGAGTTTCATTTTCTTCTCCTATGTCTCTTCACCTGCTGGCGGAGACATTTCTTCTTCTTGTCCTCCAACTTGGAAACAACTAGCCTCTAATCATGACCTAAGTAAATAGTATTCACATGTTTCATTTATTTCTAGTTGTGTTGGCTCTCCCTTGCTCGACACACTGAAAACATCTGCCTGCAAACTGCACCACTAACCTGGAAGGCTATGTCATGTTATTTGCCTCAAAATTATATAAATTATTTTCTATGTGAGGAAACCTATCCTCCATTCTCCTGGATTCTATAGATATATCCTATAGTCGTAGATTATGATTGACTATCCATTTATTAATCTTAGTAATGTCAATTTGTTTCAATTTCAAGATTTTGGCCCGGTCTTCTTTCATGCTCGTCTTGGAATTAAGTTGATTTTTTTCTATATCAATTTTCCCTAGGGCTTCATAGATATTATCTCTTTCAGTGTCTGGTGACTCTTTGTCAAATGCATATAATTTTTTTTCACAAGATTTCTTCACTTCCCTGGCTAATCTTTTACTTTCAACTATATTAGCCTCCCAGGTTTTAAGTATTATATCACCTCGAGTTTGTTCTGAAAGAGACAATCTAGTGACCATGGCTACTTCATCCTTTGTTGTGAATAAAATGACCTCCTGGAATGTCACTATAGTTGTAGTGGCCTCTCTCTTCTTTATGAAAATATTATTTAAATAATGGTCTGGCAAGCGATAATTGTTTTGAACAACTTCTACTTTAGTAAAAACATTTTTTTGGGTTGATTCCATCTTCTCGTGCACCTCCAAGAAATTTTCTTGGAAAAATTCCATATCCACTATCTTGTTCTCAGTCAAGTTCATTTTAGCCTGTAGTTGTTTGACCAACTATCCATGTTGAATGGCCATCTTTGTACTTGCCTGTGAATTTTTATGCATTTTATCAAGACTAATTTTGAGTTGTTGAATATCCTATCTTTCATAGGCTCTGATCTGATCAAAACCTTTATTCATCTCACTTATGACACTTTGTTCCACAGTATTTACTTGGTTTTGTAACTGACTCACCAACAAATCCTTCTGCTTCAACTATTATTTTAGGTTCCCAACTGAATACTAATTGGTTGTGGAAAAAGCTCCCAATGAGCCTACCACTTCCATAGTGAACTCTGTCTCTTCTAAGGCCTATCCATCATATAGTACCCTATGCCTTTTGAAATTTTCACCTTCCTTCTAGTGTACTTCTCTCTTTACTATATCCCTCCTCTTCTTTCTAAAGAATATGTCGAAAGGGGGCATCTCTTCCACTAAAGTAGGTGTAATATCTTCTATAAATACTACTTCGGCACTCGAGTTCCCCCTACTAGACTGTAAAGGTGTGACATATTGGATAGGGATTCCTATCTCGGTGTATTGTTATTTCCCTACTATGTTAGTAGAAGATTTGTCTGGTGTGAACGGTGATTTTTCTTGTCCATTTTTTATCAAGGCTTCAGCTTGAGATTTAGTTTTATCTTCCCATGGATTTGTCAATGTAGTGTTCCCCTTCTGTGACAAAACCTCAATTTTTTCTGAATTTCCTTGAGCATCTTGTTCACTAGAGCTCACTGTTTCTAAAATCTGTGTCTCAGTTTTTTATGTAGCTAGAGATGTCAGGGTTTTTCCCTGTAATACTTTAAGAAGGCTATTTCTTCAGTGCCTTTGAAAATTATAGAACTCGGCTAATTTTTCTGGAGCCAAAGTTTGGACTCAGCTCAAAACTTCTTGATAGGATCTTGCTCTTCAGAATATCTCATCATATGGGGAATCTTCATGCTCATATATTTTTAAATTGTAAAGAGCCATGTGATTTCCCATGATATTCTAAGGATCGTGTTTCTTGAATTAAATATTAAAAAGCTTTATGTCTTCCAGGGCCATGGCCTCTACTTTTGAGTGGTCTAAATATAACAGTGAGAACATACCAATGTGCAAAGGAAAGGCAGGCCATACTTTTTTTTTCACTACCTTTAGTTCCTTACTGATTCCCCTTAGGAAAGTTTGATGTGATACTCCATGGCACACCAATTGATCTGGTAGAAAATTTGGTAAGGCATGTGGAGGAACTAAACATCCAAAAACCCTGATGTAAGAGAAAAATGTTCCTGAATGTACCAATTCACTATTTTTACCGGGTTGGTCACTATCTTGTCAAAAATCTTGGGAGGTGGGAAACCATATATAGTGATATGCATCGACACCACCACATAGTTGTATATTTTGTAGAAGAAATACTTTTCTTTATCCTCCCACAACTTGGAGTGATAAAAATGTATTGGTTCAACGTTGGTCGTAGTCCAGCTCCAACCTATCAAAGGAAATGGTCTCATAAAACAAATGACATCCATGATGTATGCCAACATGTAAAATGGGGCAGTTTTCCCTTTGTCTTTCGATGAATGATATTCTATGATTTCATTGACCAAATTGTTAGATATTATTTTTTCCCAATCGAAGGAATGCCCCTCTACTATTGTATGCATGATTGGTACCCATGGTAATAATAAATGAGCAATTTTTTCCTTCCCAAAAATTCTACACAACATCATGGTTACATACATCATGTGAGGCTCTAATGAGGCAACAACATATATGCCATGGGTGTCTGCTCTAAACTTATAAATACATGAGCACCAATTCTTGATCAAATCAGGTAAGTTATTTCCATATTGCACGCATTATTTCTTATCGAAGTGCATTAGGAAAGTGCCATTATAAATGTAATTGGGAATGAGGGATAATTTGTACATTACCTAGAATTGCTCTGGTCGAAAATACCTAACTATGACTTTTTTCAAATTGCATATGGTCCTGGTCGGGATGTCGATGTTCTCCAACACCCAACCAATCATATCATTATAAGGCATGAGCCTAGTCCGCGTTGCTATTTTATGCAGCTCTGATTGAGCAACATATTTGTATTTTGTAGCCTGGGTTCCAGTCACCTCATCACCTGAATCATCTGGGTAGTTGATCAATTCATATTGTAGGATATCAAATACCTGCATCCATGTTTTCATGATATTTATGGTTCTGGGTGAAGTATCTGAGAGGACGTTTGTGTTCTTGTTTGAGCTTTCACCAGACTCTTTAGCTGCTTTCCGTGGAGCCATGATATCATGAGCTTAGAACTCTGTTAACTGTTACAGGAGATGCAAAAACTTGTTATCTCGCTTAAAATTGCTTTTCTACAAGCTTACTATTAGAATTCAAACTCCAATATCGTTATTCACCTTAATTGCATCAATTTTATAAATACCATTTACTGATGAAGTATTCACTTTCCTTAATGAAAAGATTTAGACGGTGATTTGCATTCTTATTTGGAATCATTCCATATATTTGTTATTAATTCCATTAAATGTTCAGTGGTTCATGATCGGGAGGTTTTACAGGTGAAATTTGAATTTTTCTGAACCATGATTCAACAAAAAATTAACACGAGATAATAGTGTTTAGCCCCTTAACTAATCATGTTTAACCTTAATTCTTTTCAGGTTTTTGAGCCTCAAGATATCCAATAATGGCTTGAGATATGATTTCTGAAACTTGAAATCACACATGGATTAATTATTTGCTAATGGTGTTTAATCTTATATTAACCATACTTAATGCTTAAGTAATTTGGGGAGTTCGAGCTTTGTAAATTTAGAATACGATAGATGGTGAATGCTCGAACTCTGAAAGCGTGAAACTATTATTTGATTTTTTAATTGGGTTTTAGTTCCTTTTTAGGTATTTATCATTTCATGTGTCATAAAACTAACTTTATGGATGTTTCGACAGGTCACTACTAACAATGATGTGTCAAATCTTAGGAAGGTACACGTGTATGACGACTAAGACCCTTTGAACACTTTTCAGATATCGATACTTTGGAGTTGTTACATGGTGAAACTCACAAAGTGCGAAACTCTGAAGCCCAAAATTCCAAAGCAAGTCTCTAGAGGCTTGACCTTTTTAACATTCAGGAGGCTCCAAAACATTCAGGAAGAAGAGATCATTCGATCGATGAGGGAAATGGATCGACAATGGACCTTGTGTACTTCTTAAGAATAGAATAAAAAATGATTTATTATTGGATTTCAATTTTGAGATGAATTAAAAAGAAAGAGGGTAAAGCTTCAGGTTTATAACATCATCTAGGGATCGTGCCTCCATGTGAGGCATGGAAGAACTGTAGACCAAGTTCCTTTATTGTGTTAATGGAGTCATCATTAGGTTTATGGGAAACACCTTTGAGGAAACACACATAAGGATATTAGACTTCAACCGTGTATTAGGAAACTTTCAAAAACTGGATCATTTACCAATCTTGAGTTTTGGCTAGTAATAGTTTCTTTTTTTCTGAAACTGATTTCGAGTCTGTTTAGGATAATAAAAACAACCTTAACCAAGCTATCAGAATCTGGTCGATTTTGTTCACATCAAGGTAGAGTAAACTTAACGATTTAGTTTAGGGAGGAGTCTTACTGGTCTAGAATGTAAATCTTGTCAAAAAGAGAACTTTCTACCAGAGTACATTATATATATGTACAATAGCCATGCATATATCATAGACATTGCTTCACTATCAGCGACCCTGTTCAGTACCCCTTATCTACATTTCCCATTAAATTTCATTTCACCACTTCAATTTTCACTTTCTTGAGATGAGGGAAATCATTTAAATGAATTTCCTTTCATCATCTCTTTTGGACAAAATGGGGGCAATCGAATTTTCAATTTCCTTTCACCACTTGTTTTGGACTAGATGGGGGCAACTAGATTATGAATTTCCTTTCACCATATGTCTTATATTTTAGTATCTTTGAAGTGGGGGGTAAAATCATGAATATGGGTAACACTTTCATGAAAAATTGTGTCTCCAAAATTCCTAGTGGAATTTTTTCGGTCGAAAAAATGTTGCTAGGAATTTTTTCGACCGAAACCTTTTTCAGATGAAAAATTTCACATCAAATTTAACGACGCCCTTGAAATTCATGTACAATGTTTTTCGGATGAATTATTTTCCTATGGTAAGCATATTTTGGCCGAAATAATTTTTGGTTGAAACATTTATTTTTAACGGATTCCATTAAAAACTAGGTTTCGGCCGAAAGAATATTTCGATCGAAAACCTGAAAATGGGATTGTTTGTTGGAAACTGCAAATTATCTCCATCTTAGTTCATCTTTGGAGGTAGCAGACTCCTACAAATACTCAGACTTTATTTTTAGAATTGATAAAAACATTTTTTAAATTGAATCTACTTTCAATGGGTATAATTTGTTTTCATTTTCATTGTTTTCATCTAATTTTATTTACTTTTATAAAAAAATCACTGCATAATATTTTTAGGTGAGATTATTATTCCGTGAAATTAAAAATCCATATCTCTAAAAATACACAGTGGAAAATTATGGAAAATTTATATTCATAATACTTACATGGTTCTCTTCAAAAGGGTATTTTTAGATTTTACTTTTAAGTAAAAATTAAGATAGATACATGGTAGAGGAAAACATGTGTTTAAAATTTGTAACTTTTTCAGATTGGTCAATTTCAAAAAATTCTAGAAATTATAATATTCATCCATTAGATTCAAAACTATAGTCATCACAAAATAGAGTCTTTGCAGATTGATGCAATATATTTCATTTGTCAATTTTTTTTTTTAATAATGGATACATTGTTGTGGGAAAAAATAACTCATTATCTTTCCCTTAATTTTTAAGGAATATACTGTCAAACAATTGCCAAATTGACATATCAAATCTCAATAAAAAAAAATTGAAAAATAGTCAGTAGAAAGATAACAAAATTCTTCACAAGTTTTGTTTTTACAGTAAAGTAAAAATTTAAATAAAAAGATACTTTTGTTTACCAGAAGTTCAAGAACCTGTTAAAATTAAAAAAAAATTGTCATAAAACAAGCAAAAGTGTTACCCATCTTCATGATTTTACCTTGGGGGAAATCAATTTGTATGTATCATACAAGGGGTGATATTTGTTTATAATTCAATACTGAAGGTCCGTCAACTCACTTTGATTTACTTTGGGCTAATCCTCTCCTGACCTTCAAAACACCTTTGCCTACAGGGAAGTTATCACAAGAAGCTTTTAATTTCCAGTTATTCTGCTTGAGCGAAATTAATCAGTTTAAATCTGATAGAAGGGATAAAGTAGTCAGAATTAAACTAGACATACTTTCTCTTAGTTAAAATCAGAGGAATCATAAACTTTTCACCTACCCTCATTTTGAAGGTCTAGTTTTTTAGGCTTCCCGAGTCAAGGCGAATTTTGTCTTCATGTGGAGATTTAAGGTCAGGGAGTGAAAATCAAGATAGAATAAAAAATTTCATATATGATAGATGTCAAATGGAACAAAAAGTCAGAGGTTTTTAAAGGGATCTTATTTCCACTCAAACATACTTTCCTGATTAACGAGCTTCTTTTATTTTTATTTTCCTGCTTACCTTCGTATTATTTTCATTAGATTTGAAGACTCAAAGTTTTGGACTTTTATAATATTTGATCAGGTGACCATTTTTTACATGAGTACAACCTTATTTATATTTTATAATATTTCCTTTAACATATTTGTTTGAACAACAATGATCATATAATTTCATTCCTTGGATTTCAATTGTATTCTCAAGCAAAACCGTTATTACTTTATCACCTGTTTCATGAGAAAAATAATTGTTCCGAAACATGATTTGTCGGTTCCTGATACATATTTATCTCCTGACTATCGGTAAGTATTCTATCTAAAAATAAACATGAGAAATATCATAACCCTAGCAAAAAAGAAATGGTATGTGCTACTTGTTTTTATATTTTTGTTTTTTATGAAATCAACAAAACTGGTCTTATCTAAAGTAAAAGTAAAAACTTACAAAAGAAATGAAAAAAACCATAAATCAAAACAATAAAATAAAACTGGTATGTACAATGGTGATTTGGGATCTGATCATTGCATGAAGTGTTTCAGGTAACGCCTGTTGATCGAGGCATTAAGGATTTTCCCGTCAAGGTTTTATAATAAGAATGACTTCTTTCCCTCGGAAGCTACGATCCTGAAAGGTCCACACCAGATGTGATCAAACTTTCCATGCTTTCCAGCGTCTTATTTCCTAGCATCCCACTTCAAAACTAATTCATCTAGAAGAAATTCCCTATCTTTAGCTTTTTTTTATCAAACAGGACTTTCATTTTATCTTGATATCTCTGAATTTTCTCATCCACCTCAGCCCTATTTTGCAGGACTTCAACTAACTGGTTTATTCTTCTGGTAACATCATTTAGCTCTTCCTTCACATCTTGCCAAATCTTCATCACAGGCAGAGAGAGATTTATGGGGAGGACCACGTCAGTGTTTTAGACCATTTGGAAAGGGGACATTCTGATTGATTTCTTAGTGTCGATGTGATTTTCCCACAAAGCGTATTTCAAATGAACATGCTAGGCTTTCTTATTTCCAGTTAGTGCCTTTTTTATTATAGTGATTAGGATCTTATTTGAAGACTCCACTAATCTGTTTCCTTGAGGATAGTAGGATGTGGAATCTCCTAGTATAATGTTGTATTTTTGACAAAAACTAACCATCGACATTGATTTGAAAGATTGGGCATTATCCGTGACTATCTATTGGGGACAACCAAATATTGATAAAAAGTTCTCTTCTAAGAAATCGATCACCACTAAATCTGTAGCATTTCGTGTCAGAATAGCCTCTACCCATTTAGTGAAATAGTCTGTGGCAGTTAGAATCCATTTATGTTGTGCACTAAAGGCTTGACCTATTTAACATTCAGGCGGCTCCAAAACATTCGGGAATAAGAGATCGTTTGATCGATGAGGGAAATGGATCAAAAGTGGAACTTGTGTACTCCTTAATAATAAAAGACAAAATGATTTATTATCGTAGTTCAATTTTGATATGAAGTGAAAAGAAAGAGGGTAAGGCTTTAGGTTTATAACTTTAAAAGTGTTCCAACACTAGGAAAACCACAAACACGACTATTTCTTCCAAGGCCGATAAAAACGGAGGCAACACCAACCAAATGCGAACCATGTGAGGGTGTCGACCTCAAGGTAGGGTTAGAGTGGCGTGCAATAATTTCATATTTCTTATTACATTAATTCTATCAACCATAGCCTAGTAAGAGCACACCAACACCTCCAACTCATAATCCACTATAGTTACCAAATAACAACTCAATACAAATTCGAATTTGCGACATTCCTTAAAGTTTTGAGTTTTATGTGTGCACTTAAAACTTTTCACAAAGTATATCATATCTCCCTCATTCATTGCTAGAGAGCATTACCACCCTTCAAAATTAGCTAATGTCCATGAAAATTACAAGAATTCATAAAGTGCAATATACCATAACCAAATATAGCCCATGCTTAGAGTTTAAATCAACCAATCAAAATTATATTTGCAGCAGAATAAACCAATGTGATTATTAAAAAAACATCTTTTCCCTTTGAATTAAATTGCCAATAAACCTCTCATTTACCTATTTTTCTTGGAAAGAGGTTTCAAATTTTTAAAACCGTAGAGTAATTCTTGCAAAAATAGAAATGAGAACATAAAAAGATGATGTTTCCTTCATAATCATTCACATATGGGGTCCCACCTATCTAGTATATTATTAATTATATATAAATAATAAGGCATTGCAACCTATTTGTAGGGAGGGATCTATGTTGCGCCTTTTAGCGTCAACAATGAACAAGAATGACCTATTGCTCATCCTCCTCTTTCACCTCACCTAGATGATTAGGAAGGACCTATTCCTCTGTCTCTTTTTATTTATTAGAGATTTGACTAACCACTTCCTCCTGACAATCCATAATCTTCTACTACATACCATGCCTCCACTACAATTTTAGATGTGCAGATTATCCCATTGGCTGGACCAGATATGTTCTAGTAGTTATTTGACTTTTTCTTGATATATATGTAAATGTGTTGAACCTGCAAAGAATAGATCTAGATAAAAAATAATACACACATTTGCAGAGAGAATTGGATAAATTATAAGGAGAGAAAGAATGGAAGAATTATCATCAACCGTTGTGAATAATGAATAAGTTACACATGATATACTTTGTATAACTCAATGATTTTGACTTGAGGTGAACCAAGTCTCCATAGTGATGGTATAGAGTGATCTAGACACACACTAGTAGTTACGGGAGTGAACTACCACCTATTCTAGTCTCTCAGGCAGTTACGGGAGTCAAATGCCACCTAGTTGAGTTAACTAGTCAACCAGTATTCAGTTAACTAAGTGAACAGAGAGTAGTGAGGAGTTAAATGAGGGAATCAAGGCTAATGCACCACTCTGGTGATGATACCAAGGAAAGTTTGAATTATCATGGTGATGATCCCAATGTTGCATGGTGATGAGCCCATTGCAACATCCAAACTCAACTCAACTAGTCAAACTGAAGTGTGAATTGAAAGAGAATATTCTCCACGTGGAATATTCTCTCCTAAAATATAGGAGATTGGATAATGACTAATTATGACTAATAAACAAATAAAAACCTTAGGAAAAATAAATCCTAGGTGCATGTTGAAGTAACTCCAACACCCCCTCTGAACATCACTATGGTGAAAATAAAGAATGGGTCCTGTCAAGGAGGCCATGTTAGGTAT
>SNQJ01S0002320.1:45848-65404 GCA_010110895.2 Picea sitchensis | reverse complement strand
AGGATGCCTAGTCGTTACATATTTGATAGAAATTTAGTAATTTCTCTAGGCTTGTGCATTGTTCTTACAAAGATATGTCATGGTTATCTTTCTCTTCTCCTAGCCTAGTCGTCATGTAGTATAAGTCTCTCTCTCTCTACATCATCTATTATATTCAGACATTGATTATCGCCCTTCCCAACCTATCCTATCAACCTTATTACTAACAATAATTATTGATAGTTTGGAATAGAGTCCACAATATTGTCTGAGAATAACCACCAAGAGGAGCCCTTATTCTCCCAACCCATTAAATATTTATACATATAATCTAGGGCTTAAAACCCTACTTGGATCCCCAAAAAATCTCATTACAATGCACGTGAACTCAATTTCACTGCTTGTTCAACTCCTTTCTTCTGCTATTATGTCTGCATGTTTCTTTGTGCGTCCTTCCATCTTTAGGTTTTCTAGTTTTCATCCTTCCTTTTTTCCCTCTTTATTCTTCTTTATTCTTCTCTTTTATTTATGCCTTGTTTTATTCCACTCTCCAGGCATTGTCATTTTGGATGCACCTCAACTGCGCACTCCATAGTGTTTCTTATTTTCTTCTATGCACCTCTTATGCACACTTCTTCTATACTTAGGATTTTTTTCATAATTGTATCCCAAAACTGCCTATCCAACAACGACCTCAGGAACTATGACCTTGGGAACTTCGACCTAAGAAACTATAACCTCAGGAACTATGACTTGAGGAACTTTGATCTTATGAACTATGACCTCGGGAACTTTGAACTCAAATTTCCTAAGGTCATATATGTTTAGGTCAAAGTTCATGAGGTCAAATTTCTTAAGATCAAAGTTCTTGAAGTCAAAGTTCCCGAGGTCAAATGAGGAGTTTGTGTTTCCCCAAGTTTACAAGATTTTTGTACAAAATTAAACATTATATTTAAATCATATTTGATTAGGATTCAACAGGCTTTGTAAATATGAATAATTAATCTATTAAGAAACTATGACCTATGGATTTGTGAGGAGCCAGACCCCAAATTGTATTTAAAATTTCCAATTCCTTAATTGATTTCATCAACTATTTTTTAACCTTTCCAAATAATATGGATTTGATGATTACTATAATGTGAATAATATGCTTCATTACATGAAATTGACTTGTAATATGCTCATGTATATTAGAATCACAGTTAATGAAATCCAGATTAGAATCTTTTCTACTTTATTAGAACTAGTCTCTTGAATCCACATATACTTCTAGTTTAATCTCATATTGCTTAGTTTTTTGTAATTGTTCCTAAACCAAATTTACTTTTGTATGATTTTTTGGTCTAAGTAAGGTTACAATGTTCTATCTCTTTTGTATTTTGGAATGATTTTCATCTCAAAAGTATTCACTTTTGAATGGGTAATTTCAAGGACAAAATAAAAAAGAATAGTATTTCTTGATTTAACCATATTAGGTATTAAATATGGAGTAATGTGAGTGATATATAGTCCATGTTGTAAAAATATTTATAATTTTTTTAATAAAAATAGAGTTGTTTGCACAATCACTGATATGAATTGAAAATAAAATTCAATGAGCGTTATTAACAATATAGCATGCATAAAATATGCATGAAAAGTTTTTAGTAATTGGTGAAGACTCGATAACTTTAATTAAATACGGAAAAGTGATGAAAATGTTGAAAAATCAAAATATTTGATACAAATGTTAAGAAAAATCACTTTATTAAACAGAATTTAATGTATGTAAATATATTAGTAAAAGAAAAAAAAAAAACAATACAATAAAGCAAATGGACTAAATTGACTTTTATGAAAAAATTAATAGAATCCAAAGAATGGAACCCTTATTTTATTTACAATTAATGTTAAATAAACATTTTTTAAAAAATTATTAAAGTATATTAATATTTCACACTTACTATTTCCAAAAAAAAATATCTTTTTAAGAGGTCAACCCTTAAGTTATCATTACCTCACTTAATAATATACAAATAAGCATAAACGATTTTCTAAACTATCATGTTCATATTCATTCAAATGAACCCAAAATCTAAATATACATCTTAAATACTAAATATTCACCACCTTCAATTCATATTCACAGTCATCACCACAAAAAAAAAAAAAAATTTCAAGTGAACTCATTCATTCAGAGCTATAGGAATTTTCAAAAGAAGCATTGTTTATCCCATGTATGCAATTAGATAGAAAAATATCAAAGTATCAAAATCTTCGAAGACACTTCCCCATTAAAAATAAATAGCAACTTCAAACTTTTTGAATTCAAGATTCCAAAGGAAAATTCTTACATTTACCTCTAATTAAAAATTAGACATTAAAATAATAAAAAATTACATCGATATCAACCTATATTCCCAAATGCCAACACCAATACCAAACACCACCCATAGCTTCAAAAATATACTTTCTGTGCACAATAAAGACAAATTTATCTCCCAAACCCCATTTGAGTCTTCATACTTTCACATCAAAGCCCTAGTTATAGTTGTAATCTCACATTTTTGTGAGTTGGAAAAAATAAACAACAACTCTATCCAAAAAAGAAAAAACCCATGAACTCCCACATATCAAGGAGCAAGTATCTCCATCTTGATCTCCAAAACTTAGCAATATTGGAAAGAAAATTTATACATAGAAATAGATAGATAAATATATGAGCTAATGTAATTTTGGAACATCCACTTTTTATTCTCAAACAACACAAATGCTTGAAACCAAATAGAATAAACTAATACCTGGTTGCGTTAAAAAAAGGGAGAAATAAATTCAATTAAAATATTTCATTTTGTCTATACACAATAATTAAAATGAAAAGGAAGAAAATTATAAAGTGAAAAGGAAGAAGGTTATATGAGGCATGTGATCTGGAAAGACAAAGTATTTTCCCATATTTGTTGAGAGTTGGGTGGTTACTCAATCCAAAATAAAAGCAACTTACATTGCAATGAGTTACATAGGATCTTTGATGGCTCCCTTAAACTTCGTTGCACCATACATTTTAAGTCACATTAGTGACCCCGCAAAAAAGTTGATTAGGACAATCAAAGTTACTACGATTTCACGAGCCCTACACAAACAAGCCTTTTCACATCCACACAAATATAATTATGATTTAAGGGCTCGACAAGGCTTCACCCAACCTTCATATTGATCTTATATTTCAATGCGATGACATCCATATACCCATACCCTCTATCTATAGTTGTGGGCATTGGAAGCCAATTCCATGTTTCTTAGCTTAAATCGTAAGCATCTACATCCATACATCGATCAGCTATGAAACACATGCAATCTCCCATTCCTACGCACTCAAACAAATCAAAATGTGAATTCCTATAAAAACATTCACACAGTGATGGAGGAATCCTTCCAAGGAATAGTTTGAGTCGTTGTGAAACTCCCACAAAATGAGCTCAATAATCTTATTCAAAGAGTGCAAAGAGGAGCCCATCGTATAGGTGAGCATATATGGAAATGGGGAAGTGTCTTCGAAGATTTTGATACTTTGAAGAGTATCCCATCGTATCCATTAGCTAATTATGGAAATGGTCTAAAAATAGATGTACCCTCTTCTTGGATGTTGAAACCAAAAACACCCATCCTGGAAGTGCGATTGAGTGTTATACAGTAGAAGAAAACTACGATAGACTGAAATTGTACAAATTCTTTGGTAGGTTTATCTCTTCTCTTGTATCCTTGAGAAATTCATACCAATTTTTTGATGTTGAGTACTCCTCTTCCTCACAGCTCTCTAATCCAACCACCCACTAAATTTACATAAGGTAAAGAGCTCAATATATCCAAGGCTATTAATAATCGATTGTGGTATCCTGGGCTATCTGTCTTTTCTTTTTTCATCTGCATCTTCTTCCTTGCATTTCCCGACCATTCCTCCAAAGGTTGCAAACCAGTAATTGAAGTGATCGATTACAAGGAATCTATGTCATTCTGCCCAGGGCGAGCCAATTGGTAGAGTTAGAGAGCTTAGACTTTTGTTATATGTTCTACGATGTCAGAAAAAATGGGAGGAAATCAACCTACATCATTTGAATTTGAAATTGAAATAAAGTATCCCATCACATTAATGATGCATACTACACTACCAAGTTAAATGTGACATTGTGTAGTTGAATGGAAATGTGACATGTTGTAGTTGAAAGGAATATCGGACGAATGATGATGCACTGGAAAGTATACAGAAATGACGAGGGAGGGGAGGTGCACACCTAAAAAAGGCACAGATTGTAACATCCCTCTCTTCTGTGCATTGAGGGAACTTATTCTTTGAGGACACTTGCTTGCAAGAGATCCAGATTATTATATCTTTGACCATTGATTATTATTATGAGGCATTATGGATGTGATTATATGTTATTTTTCTATATTGACTTAGACAGGTGCTATTGACTCGGTTCTCCTGAGTGTGCAGGATTTGGACCTCGAGGATGCTTAGGCATCGATGAAACCCTTGGACTCTGGATCGAGTCAGGGAGTGGACTATTGGGGTTTGATTGTTGTATATATATGAAGTTTGTGCATCTGATTAGATGATATGATTATGGATATTATTTCTAATATGATTTGTTTATGATGCAAGATGAAGATAGCTTGCCGACCATACTCACATGTGGAGGAGAGGGGTCAAGCACGATAACTAGAGACGTTGAGGGAGAGGTGTGTACAGAATCCCTGCCACATCCTACTAGCATTCTTTCTGTGGCTCGAACTATAGGTTAATGACTACCTAGTTTGAGAATACCCATGATGTCGTGAGGGCAGACTGCAAAAGTCGCTCATGATAATTCTAAGGGGCATGCAATAAGTCAGAGACCTTATTCCTTAGAGGCCCTTAGTCTCCCACAAGATCACCTGACGGAGTATTGAATCCAAGGGTTTTTTATGTCTACCAAGTCAGTCAAGAGGTGAGTGGCACCCTTAGAGCATAGAGTGCGTCCTGAAGGGCACGTCCTGCAAGAAAAACGAAAAATAGGCGAGTGGCACCCTCGGAGCACGTAGTGCATCCTAAAGGGCACGTCGCACAAGGGAAATAGAATGAGGCGAGTGGCACCCTTGGAGCACCTAGTGCGTCCTGAAGGGCACATCGCATTGTTAAATAATAAATGAATAAACCTATATGGCCTTAGAATGAATAATGTGATGAGAAAGATTTTAAATTTTTTCCCTAATAACATGTTGCCCAGCCTAGGAAAATAATGTCTAGGTCTAAGTGATACTTGTGATATATATATATATATATATATATATATATATATATTATATTTATATAAAAATAAAAATAAAAATAAATNATTGTTTTGTTATATTATGCTAATTAAAAATTTATTAATTAAAAAGGAAAAGGGGAAAAGAGTAATTTTTTGCACATGCCATTTGAGTTTTAAATGAAAGGGGAAAGAAGAAAATTTAAAAGATTTAGGAAACTATGAAAAAGCGGGAAACATAAAAAGAAAAGGGAAACATCAGGAAAAAGAAGAAAGACTAACTTATTAAGGTATCTAGAATTTGAGAACTTTCTAAATTGAACTCAACTAGTGAATTAGTAAGGGGTAAGTCATTAAATTGTGTAAGGGAATATGGGGACACCTAGGAGCGATTCTAGGAATGAATTTAGGTGGGTGAGGAAAATAGGAGTAATTAAGTAATTAATGAAATTAATTTATGGTGCAATTAAGGGGATGGGTGACACATGTATGGGGAGGATTTTTATGAATTAAATTATTGAACAATAAATTAAATGGGATTTTGGGAAATAAAATGACTTAGAAACTCTATATAAAGGAGGGAGGAGGATGATAATGGATATTTTATGTTATGCATAACATTACACTGCAAAATTTTAGACTTGACTGACTTAACTTGTGGGAGTTGGGATACCCATCTCAGTGAGGAGTGGTAGCTCGGCCTTGTGAGGTGAGCTGGGAGCTAGCCGATCTCTGGTTCAATGTGTGTGGCCCCTTTGCAACTCGGGGTGATAAGGGGGAAGAAGAGTACCCATAGCATTGGCTGGGAGGTATCGGTGAAGTCTAATCCGTCGACAAGCGGGAGCTGCACAGAGCACACATGACAACGACTCAGAGTAGATGCCTTCAGCTATGGTACACTTACTTGATTATGCATGGTAGATTCTTATTATACCTCATGCTTTTAATTCTGTATTTTTAATTGGGTAAAGAAAATGGTTGACTTATCTTTTTAATTGATAACTTAATTCCCCATTGCCTTAAGCTTGTTGTTGATTGATTACCTTGGCTTGTGATCCCTGCATGTTGTGACTGCCCTATGGTTTTATTGATTTTGTGATTACTTTGCACTTCTTACTTCACTCTCGTCACTAGCTCATCATCCCTCGCCTGAGCAGTTGACCAGGAGCTAGATCGATGGTCATCACTTCGGTGTTAATGGACCTATAAATCCTAACGCCCTACTTTTTTGTGCGTGGATGATGAGCGAAGGATGTGTTTTCCCAATATTCTACCCATGTTGATTTTTCTTGGTTGATTTATGGTCATTGTGCCTTCTAGTGATTGAGTACCTCTACGTCTGATTACATAAAATCTGAAAACCCTTTTGTTTCCTTGAAGGACTATCACTGTTTTTCCTTGATTGATAACCTCTTAGTTGAAGGCCCAATCTCTGCGTTTGATCTCTTCGTTTTCTTGGGTTCTTCATTTTGATATATCCTCCTGCGTTCTAAATGATCTCAGTAGGCGATCACTATGTTTACTTAATTTCTGCATTTTCCTATGATGGATTGTCTCTGATTTTGAAGTCTATGTTGAACCCTTACACGATAGATTCACCAATGTTCTTGTGGCTCATTAACCCGATTTTTCCTTTACAATTTTCCTGGACCTTCCCACAACCATTTTACTTGGTAGAGCTTTGTTGATACAGTTTTTTTATTTTTATTTTTTGTTGCATTTACCAGCGGTAATTTCCTCTACATTTTTGAATGCTATGATTTCCTAACTAATTATGGATTGATAGCATATTTTAGCGGTTTTAATGGCAATGATTTTGTAACAACAATTCAATGGTAGCATTTTTCTTTATACATGTGAATAAGAGACAGTCTTTTCTTTTATTTGAATGACAGATAATGTTTTCTAGGACCATTCACATGGAATACTAAGATTAAAGAAACAAAAATTTCAGTATGCATAGCATGTGAATTGTGTAGTCAATTAAATGACAACTAATTCGAATACTTACCCAGATGTGATTGAAAATCATCAGTTCCTCACTTAATCCTGAGTTAGAATGTGAGGATAAGATTACTGCTATGAATCAAAATCTGTGGAAATCATTTACCTGAAGGTTAAATACACTGCAGGTTTAACGTTTACTTCTACCTTATTCTGAGATGACTACTTTGATTTAAGTATCATTGTTTACCCTTGAAATTCTAGAGCAAT
Organism: Picea sitchensis; assembly: GCA_010110895.2. Lineage (NCBI taxonomy): Eukaryota > Viridiplantae > Streptophyta > Pinopsida > Pinales > Pinaceae > Picea > Picea sitchensis. The sequence continues at coordinate 57,941 of SNQJ01S0002320.1, read as the reverse complement.
GCGCAGGGTGTTCCAGAACATCCTCCCATTTGATGGCTTCAGTCATTTCAGCAAGAACTTTTCATTTTCAACCTTTTTGTTTCTCTTTTAAACCCCGAAATTTATGACAACATTCTATTGTTAAAGTAAGATAAACATAGTTCTTATATGTATCTATCGTTTAAATCAATAATTGGTACAGTGAAATTTTCATCAAAGTTTTTACAGCCAATGTATGGTTAAAACAAATCTTTAACTTTAGATTCTGTAGCGATTTGTACAGGGTGGGGGTTTCAATTTACTTTATATTTGATTTCAGCTCAAGGGACAATGGATGGGTCCTTAGATAACGATTTGTACCCTTCAACGACAACTTGCATGGTTGACTTCATTTTTCATCTCCCAAATGAAGGGATTAATCTTTATCTCAACGTTCAGCATTTGACTATGCGAATTTCCCTTTTTAGACAACAACGATATTGTTGACTATGCGAACAGTTAAAAGATTACTTCAATATCTCTGTGGTTGGGTTAGACAATATTATCTATGATTTGGGTAAGGATAGCAATTTTAATGCTATGGTGTAAACACATAGAATTTTTAAGGAACGATGTATCTATTGACAACAAAATAGCTTGAACAACAATGAATAGCATGGAAGTAGAATTATCTTCATGGAGTGATTTAGGTAGCTAAATAGCATGGTTTTATCCTTTATTATAGACAACATTTACTATGTCTTAGACAACTATTGGCAGCGATGTTGTAGGTATTGTATAGTGAATTTAAGAATAAGTTTTGTTTAGCATTTGTATGTGAATTTCAGTGTAATTGACTTCCTTGAATGCTTTTAACACAGCTTATTAACATAGTCTTCACCAAATCTTCATTCTTGTCTCCTTTCAGACTCGAGAGTATCATAGTGTTCAGTAATCTTAATTTATGCAGTATCTGGCTTGACTTCGAAAATAAACTTCTTGCGAGCGATGTATTTGTATTTTAATTGAATACTATGTCATGGAAGGAGACCCGTTATAATACATCAAATTATGCATTGGTGTTTTACTTGGGCCTTATTTCCTTTTGTATAGTGCACCTATGCATCTCTATTGCAATGCCAAGGCGGTGGCTTTTGGTGCACATTGTAAATAACTGTGATTTACCTCTAATTATAGTAAATAAGCATCTTGGTGTAATTTTGATTACGTTGTTGAGGCATCTTTTGCCTAATTTTTTTTGGGATGGGGACTGGTTGGAAGCTTTCCTTCTTCTTATTCAAGAAGTTTGAACCTGTTTAATTTTCCAAGAGCCATCGTTGTTGCACATGGAATTTAATGTTTTGTATGATAGTTATAGCTGTTAGTTTCTCTTGTGTCTTGTCAACCTGTTGCTTGAGGAAATAAGCATAGTATTCTTGTCAGTTATTTTGGCCCCTAGTGCATTGGATTTTTCTTCAGTCCATGGTTGAGATAGGATAGGTTGCACCAGGATTATCATTGTGCCTATCTCTTGGGGATGGCATGATCCCTGACTAGGGGATCCTGGTGTGCCCTATTGGGTAGAGGCAAATGATAACTTGGCCAAATTCGGTGCTTCCTGTTTCGGGTGTTGTTGTTTGTTGTAGTTATTTTTGCATTCGGGGTGTAACACCTTCATACATTTAGTTGTGCACCATAGAGGATCTAGTTACTAGCCGTTGAGGTCGTTGTGTCAGGATGGGGGGTACTGTCTTTAGTGGGTAAGCATTGTCGCTCCTATCTTTGATTTCACATGTCTCACCTAGCTTCTCGCTATGCTAGTGTGTTGAGTCGTTGTTGTTCATTGCATGATTCGCATGTGAGTGTTCATCGTAAGGTTGTGTGGTTCAATTGTTGTCATCATGCCTTCCTGTCAAGAAAAAAAAAAAAATCTTCACTTGTAGTCGTAACGATTGGGGTCTTTACATATGGTATTAGAGCGGGTTCAACCCTGTGACTGTGGATCGTCAGGCTCTCCAATGCATTAAACCCTTCAGTTTTAAACTAGAACTTATTAAAACTTTAGCGTATCTAGGAGATGATCTCGATTAGACGACGCCACATAGGTTGTGGCACGGTATGGTGGAAGGAGTTGCGATGCCTCCCAAAGTATAAACCCATGGGGGAGAAAACATCCATTGGGATGGATTCAATTGTTGTAAGGGATGATGATCGTCCAACTAGGGTCCTTATAGAGATGGTCAGAGGTCATGAATCACCTTCTATACTGAGCTGAGGTCAGGGCGTCCTTACCCCTAAGGGTCCATAGCGCGTCCAATTAATACCATTAGTTTTCACTGTGAACTCAAGAAGGTCAAATTTCCCAAGTTATTTGGTGCCCCAGACAGTGCATCTGTCGAGGCTTGGTTGGAGAATATGTCGAGGTGCTTGCACTTCACGAGTATACCTCCAACATGAAGGTCTGCAGGGCGGTCTTTCAAATGAATAGAAGCGCTCTTCTATGGTGGAAGATGCTCCTACCACTATTAAACATGGTCGTTGAATACATGTCATGGGAACTATTCAAGGAATGGTTCCATGAGAGGTATCTTCAGAGGAATTCATCGAGCATTAACTCAACGAGTTCAAATGCCTTACGACAGGGTAGTTGTACGGTGCCCAAGTGCAAGGCCCATTTTTGGAACTGCTTCAGTATGCTCTACACCCTTACTGAGAAACTTAAGGTCAACAGGTTTGTGTTGGCCTTAGCATTGGAATTCAGCTTCTACTTTGGGTACCAGGATTACTGGACTGAAGAAATTATGTTGGAATGTCAAGAGAAACATTTCCAGTGCAACTGCCCAGTGAAGAGGACTAGAGAATATGGATCATTTGGACCCACTACCTTGGGAGACTTGGACAATGCCCATCAGATTCATGCAACAGTGAATAACCACCAGGAAGAGCACCAATCAATTTTTCTTGAGACGTTAGGTACCGTCGCTGACCAGACACTTAGTATTTTGATTGATCTTGGTGCTACTGAGAGTTTCCATTTCTGGTGCAATGCTAAAAAGGATTAAGGTAAGGTAGTTGAACATGATGATATTAGCTTTGTAGAGATGGCTTTGGGAGAAGACAAAGGGTTGGAGGAAAGTTTATGGGCTATACCTTAACTTGGGAGAGTTTGTCACCATGGCCAACTTGTATGTCATGATCTTAGGATCTTATGACATCGTGAAAGGTATGGAGTAGTTGGAATTGCATGAGGTGATACTCAACTGTAAGATGAGACGATTGAGCTTGGTTGATCATGAGGGACAAAGACACATGATTATAGGTCGAAACCATGGAGTTTCCCTGAGGTTCATGTCTTCCTTGCAACTACGAAAGAGCATGCGCAAGGGGTGTAAGATTTATGCGATCCTTGCGTTAAACGAAAAGGGAGTAGTGGAATGTCTAGAACACCTTCCAGTGGTGAGAGAGTTTGCAGACATCTTCCTGGAGGAGTTATCTGGGATGTCGCCAGAGAGGGAATTGGATTTTACCATAGACCTAAAACTGGGGACTGAACTGATAGCTAGAACTCCTTATCGGATGTCAACTTTGGAGTTACAGGAGTTGAGAATGCAACTGAAGGAGTTGTTAGACCTGGGACTTATATGTCCAAGTGTGTCACCATGGGTCATGCCTGTTATTTTCATTCAAAAGAAGGATGGTTCGTGGATAATATGCACTTACTAATGTCATTGAACAAGGTGATGATCAAGAATCAGTATCCGTTGTCGAGGATTGATGATTTATTTGATAAAATGAAGGATGCGACAGTGTTTTCAAGGATCAATTCATGATCAAGGTATCGCCAGTTATGGATCAAGGAGGATGACGCCCCTAAGACTTATTTAAAATGAGTTTTGGACAATATGATTTTACTATCTTACCGCTTGGACTGAAAAATGCCACAGGGGTATTTATGAGCTTGATGAACGGGGTGTTCTGCAAGTGCTTGGATAAGTTCATCCAAGGATTCATGGACGATATTTAATTTACTCTCGAATGATGGAGGAGCATGACAAGCACTTTCTCTTGGTACTACAATGTCTGTGAGAGCATAAATCGTAGGGAAGGTTGCCCAAATGCTCATTTTATCAATCAAGGATTCACTACTCAGGGCATGTCATCTCTAGTGAAGGTATCATCATGGATCCAACAAGGGTCATGGCTATTATGGAATGGCCTGCACCCACGAATGTCCGGGAAGTGTGGGGCTTCATGGGTTTAGCAGGATACTATTAGTGGTTCGTCGAGGGATTTTTGAAGATATCAAACCAGATTACAAAATTACAGAAGAAGAATAAGAAGTTTGTTGGGACCGAGAAATGCTTGGAGGTGTTTTGGAGGCTCAAGGAGTTGTTGACAACAACATCGATACTAAAAGTCCCTGACATGGACACAAACTTCTTGGTATGCACTGACGCATCCAAGGAAGGTTTAGGTAGAGTCTTGATGAAATATGGTCGAGTGATCGCTTACATATTGAGGAAGCTGAGAAGGCACGAGGAAACTATGCGACGCATGATTTGGAGTTGTTAGCATTTGTATATGCCTTGAAGGTTTGGAGACACTACCTTGTTGGGAGAAAATTTGAACTAGATACAGAGCACTATGGACTACAACACATCTTTACGCAAAGAGACCTGAACGCGCGACAATGACATTGGTCAAAAATGCTTAGCGGGTACAATTTCAAGATTTCTTACATAAAAGGAACAATGAACCGAGTGGCGGATGCATTGAGTTGGAGACCACGCATATTTTAGTGTTTCCTCTTCAAAAGAATCTACGTGAAAATATTCTAACTTTACATCATGACAATGACTCATACGAATAGGTCGAGGATTTTATCGAACAAAACACAATGATGGAACCAATATTTGAAGGATTTACATTTGACGATGATGGTTATAGAGGTTTAAAAATCGGATTTACGTACCACCGAATGGCAATTTGAGGATCTTGATCCTAAATGAAGATCATAGAGAAATATACATGGATCACCCAGGGGTCATGAAGATGAGGGAAAACCTTAAACCCTTATTCTTCTGGAAAGGAATTGAGGCATACATAGTCAACTATGTGGCCATATATCTAGAATGTTAGTAGGTAAAGGCTGAACATAGACATCCAGCAGGGTTTCTACATGCACACGCTATTCCAGAGTCAAAATGGAAGGTTATTTCAATGGATTTCATTGTTGTATTACCACTAATGAAAAGGAGACATGACTCGATTTTATGGTAGTCAACACTCTGACGAAGAGTGCTCATTTATTCCTGTGCGAATGATGCATTAGGTACCTGACATAGCTAGAGTTTTCATCAGTGATATTGTGAGGTTGTATGGCATACCTAAGAGGATTGTATCTGATCAAGGATAAGTGTTTACTGGATGATTTTGGACTAGTTTCCAAGATGCCTTGGGAACCCAACTTAACTTTAATACTGCATATCACCCGCAAACTGACGGGCATACTGAACAAATGAACTAGACCTTGGAGGACATGTTGTGTATGTATGTGATGGACCAACAAGATCGTTGGGAAGAATTCTTGCCACTGGTGGAATTCTCTTATAATAACCAGTTACCAAAGCACCATTGAGATGAAGCCCTTTGAGTTTCTTAATGGGTGACCATGTCAGACACCTTTGAGTTGGAATCAACTTGAGGATAGGGTCCTGGTGGGACTGGAAACGATCCAAGAAATGGAAATATTAAATGAAAACTAAGACAAGGGATCAAGGAAGTGCATGATCGACGAAAGAGTTATGTCGATGCATGTCGTGTTGACCTTAGTTATGATGTGGCGATCGAGTATTTTTGCAGGTGAAACCACATAAGAGTTCAATAAATTTTGGAAAAGCGGCTAAATTATATCCTAGATTTGTGGGATCCTACAAGATTGTGAAAAAGAGAGGCCCATGGCCTAATGACTAGGCTTGCCTAATTCTTGAAGTGTATGCACAATGTCTTTCACATCTCTATTTGAGACATTATGATTAGTATTCCTACACATGTTTGACTTGAGCACCTTGCGGGTGTTGTATGAGGAGATGCTCACAACTGAGCCGATCTGCATCCTGGATCATCGCATTCGACAACTACAATGTCGAACAATAGATCAGGTCAAGGTCCAATGGGACAACTATAGTCCACACTCGACGACATCAGAGGATGCATATGATATGCGCCATCAATTTCCATTTTGTTGGATAGATAGACTCATGATACTGTGATACACATTATTTTAGCACTTATATACTATGAAACTTTGGGACAAAGCTTAGACCCAGAGAGGGTGTATGTAAGATCTCGCTCTTGCGTGCACTGAGTGAACTTATTCTTTCAGGACACTTGCTTGAAAGAGATCCAGATTATTATACCTTTGACCGTTGATTATTATTATGAGGCATTATGGATATGATTATATGTTATTTTTCTATATTGACTTAGACATGAGCTATTGACTTGCTTCTCCTGAGTGTGAAGGATTTGGACCTCGAGGATTCTAAGGCATAGATGAAACCCTTGGACTCTGGATCGAGTCAGGGAATGGACTATTGGGGTTTGATTGTTGCATATATATGAAATTTGTGCATCTGATTAGATGATATGATTATGTATATTATTTCTGACATGATTTGTTTATGATGCAGGTTGACGATAGCTTACCTACCAAACTCACATGTGGAGTAGAGAGGTCACACATGATAACTAGAGACGTTGAGGGAGAGGTGTGGACAACAGCCCTGCCACAACCTACTAGCACTCCTGTCATGTCTCGAACTGTAGGTTAATGACTACCTAGTTCGAGAAGACCCATGATGTCATGAGAGCAGACTGCAACAATCACTCATGATGATTCTAAGGGGTGTGCAATAAGGCAGGGGCATTATTCCTTAGAGGTCCTTAGTCTCCCAGAAGATCACTTGGTGGAGTAATGACTCTAGGTTTTTTTTATGTCTACCAAGTCAGTTAAGAGGCAAGTGGCACCCTTGGAGAACAGAGTGTGTCCTAAAGGGCACGTTGCGCAAGAAAAACAAAAATAGGGGAGTGGCACCCTTGGAGCACATAGTGCGTCCTGAAGGGAATGTCACATTGTTAAATAATAAATGAATAAACCTATATGACCTTAGCATGAATAATGTGATGAGAAATACTTTAAAAATTTTCTCTAATAAAATGTCGCCCCGCCTAGAAAAAAAACGTCTAGCTCTAACTGATACTTTTGATATATATATATATATATAAATAAAAATAAAAATAAATAAATAATAATGATAATCATCATTCATCATGTGATGAGAAGGTGGTAAGCAATTCAATTGATTTATAAAAATATTTTGGGGGTATAAAATTTAAAAAAGGGAAATAATTGTTTTGTTATATTGTGCTAATTAAAAATTTATTAATTAAAAAGGAAAAGGGGAAAAGGGTAATTTTTTGTACATGCCATTTGAGTTTTAAATGAAAGAGGAAAGAGGGAAATTTAAAAATTTTAGGAAACTAGGAAAAAGCAGGAAACATAAAAAGAAAAGGGAAACATAAGGAAAAAGAAAAAAGACTAGCTTAGTAAGGTATCTAGCATTTAAGAACTTTCTAAATTGAACTCAACTAGTGAATTAGTAAGGGGGTAAGTCATTAAATTGTGTAAGGGAATATGGGGACACCTAGGAGAGATTCTAGGAATGCTTTTAGGTGGGTTAGGGAAATAGGAGTAATTAAGTAATTAATTAAATTAATTTATGGTGCAATTAAGGGGATAGGTGACACATGTACGGGAATGACTTTTATGAATTAAATTATTGAAAAATAAATTAAATGGGATTTTGGGAAAGTAAATGACTTAGAAACTCTATATAAAGGAGGGAGGAGGAGGAGGATGGATCTCTTCTATTATGCATAATGTTAAGCGGTAGAATTTTAGACTTGACTGGCTTAGCTTGTGGGAGTTGGGATACCCAACTCGGTGAGGAGTGGTAGCTCGGGCTTGTGAGGCGAGTTGGGAGCTAGCCGATCTTTGGTTCAGTGTGTGTGGTTGATTTGCGGCTCAGGGGGGTAAGGAGGAAGAAGAGTACCCCTAGCATTGGTTGTGAGGTACCGGTGAAGTCTCATCAATCGACAAGCAGGAGCCGCACAGAGCGCTCTGGAAAACCACTGAGAGAGGACAACTTGGGCTATGGTACTCTTACTTGATTCTGCATTGTAGATTTTTATTATACCTCACACTTTCAATTCTATATTTTTAATTGGGTAAAGAAAATGTTTGACTTAGATTTTTAATTCATAACTTAATTCCCCATAGCCTTAAGCTCATTGTTGATTGATTCCCTTGGCTTGCGATCCCTGCATGTTGTGACCGCCCTATGGTTTTATTGATTTTGTGATGAGTTTGTGCTTCTTACTTCACTCTTGTCCCTATCTCAGCAGTCCTCGCTTGAGCAATAGGCCAAGATCTGGATCAACGATCGTCACTTCGGTGTTAATAGGCCTATAGATCCTAACACCCTACTTTTTTGTACATGGATTATGAGCGAAGGACGTGTTTTTCCAATCATCTAATCATGTTGATTGTTCTTCTTTTATTTATGGTCATTGCACCTTCTGGCGATTGAGTACTTATGGATCTGATTGGGTAAACTCTGAAAACCCTTGCGTTTCCTTGAAGGACTATCCTTGGTTTTCCTTGATTGATAACCTCTGGGTTGAAGGCCCAATCTCTGCATTTGATCTCTTTGTTTGCTTGGGTTCTACATTTTTATATATTCTCCTACATTCTAAATGATCTCAGCATGCAATCACTATGTTTACTTAATTTCTATGTTTTCCTATGATGGATTGTCTCTAAGTTTGAAGTCTGAGCTCATCCCTTACACGATAGATTCACCAATGTTCTCATGGCTGATTAACCCGATTTTTCCTTTACGATTTTAGTGGCCCTTCCCACAACCATTTTACTTGGCAGAGTTTTGTTGATACAATTTTATTTATTTTTATTTTTTATTGCATTTACCAACGGTAATTTAATCTACATTTTTGAATGTTATGATTTCCTGACTGATTATGGATTGATAGAAAATTGTAGTGGTTTTAATGGAAATGATTTTGTAACAACAATTCAATGGTAGCGTTTTTCTTTATACATGTGAACGAGAGACAGTGTTTTATTTTATTTGAACGATGGATAATGTTTTCTAGGACCATTCACATGGAATACTAAGATTAAAGAAAAAAAAAATTCAGTATGCATAGCATGTGAATTGTGTAGTCAATTAAAGGACAACTAATTCAAATACTTAGCTAGATGTGATTGAAAATTCGTGGTTCCTCACTTAATCCCGAGTTAGAATGTGAGGATAATATTACCACTATAAATTAAATTCTTTGGAAATCATTTACCTAAAGGCTAAATACACTGTAGGTTTAACGTTTACTTCTTACTTATTCTAAGATGACTACTTCGATTTAAGTATCATTGTTTACCCTTGACATGTTGGAGCAAGGTGCATGGTGTTACAGAACATCCTCCCATTTGATGGCTTCAGTCATTTTGGCAAGAACTTTTCATTTTCAACCTTTATGTTTCTATTTTAAACTCTGAAATTTATAACAGTGTTCTATTGTTAAATTAAGATGAACATAGTTCTTATATGTATCTATCATTTAAATCAATAGTTGGTACAACAACATTTTCATCAAAGTTTTTATAGTCAATGTATGGTTACAATGAATCTTTAACTTTAGATTCTAGAGAGATATGTACAGGGTGGGGGTTTCGCTTTACTTTATATTTGATTTCAGCCCAAGGGACAACGGATAGGTCCTTAGATAGGGATTTGTACCCTTCAATGAAAGATTGCATGGTTGAATGAGTTTATCATCTCCCAAACACAAGGATTCATCTCTATCTCAGCGTTAAGCATTTGACTCAACGAATTTCCCTTTTTAGACAACAACGATATTGTTGACTATGCAAACAATTAAAAGATTACTTCAGTATCTCTGTGGTTCGTTTAGACAACATTATCTCTGATTTGGTTAAGGATAGAGATTTTAATGCTATGGTGTATACACAGAGAATTTTTAAGGAATGATGTATCTATAGACAACAAAATAGCTTGAACAACAACGAATATCATGGAAGTAGCATTATCTTCAGGAAGTGTTTTAGGTAGCTAAATAGCATGGTTTTAGCCTTATTATAGACAACATTTACTGTCTTAGACAACTATTAGCAGTGATGTTGTAGCTATTGTATAGCGAATTTAAGAATAATTTTTGTTTAGTGTTTGTATGTGAATGTCAACATAATTGACTTTCTTGAATGCTTTTAACACAACTTATTAACATAGTCTTGACCAAATCTTCATGCTTGTCACCTTCAGACTCAAGATTATCGTAGTGTTCAGTAATCTTAATTTATGCATTATCTGGCTTGACTTCGGAAATAAAATTCTTGAGAGTGATTTCTTTGTATTTTAATTGAATACTATGTCATGGAAGGAGACCCGTTATAATACATCAAATTATGCATTGGTGTGTTACTTGGGCCGTATTGCCTTTTGTATAGTGCACCTGTGCATCTCTATCACAATGCGAAGGCGGTGGCTTTTGGCACACATTGTAAATAACTGTGATTTACCTCTAATTATAGTAAATAAGCATCTTGGTGTAATTGTGATTACGTTGTTGAGGCATATTTTTCCTATTTTTTTTTTTGGATGGGGACTGGTTGGAAGATTTCCTTCTTCTTATTCAAGCAGTAGGAACTTGTTTACACTAGTACATTTGGGTCAAATTCTGACGGCGCATTCGCTGCAATTGCCACTTTATATTGTTGAGAGAACGACAAACAACGGACCCCCTCAAACGTCGTTTCACATGACGTCTCTTTTTCGACGACATAGATTTCATTGTTATTGCAACGTCTTGAATGTGGCAAGACTGGCGTCTTGAACATGGAAAGAGAGACATCTGAAACATGGCAATAGAGACATCTGGAACGTGGCAAGAGTGATGTCTTGAATGTGGCAAGAGTGACGTCTTAAACGTGGCAAGAGAGACATCTGGAACGTGGCAAGAGCGACATCTCAAATGTGGAAAGAGAAACGTCTTAAACGTGGCAAGAGAGACGTCTTGAACGTGGCAAGACCAACGTATTGAAGGTGGCAAGAGAGACGTCTAGAACGTGGGAAGAGAGACATCGGGAACGTGGCAAGAGAGATGTCTTAGACATGGCAATAGAGACATCTTGAACGTGGCAAGACCAATGTCTTGAAGGTGGAAAGAGAGACGTCTAGAATGTGGGAAGAGTGACATTAAGAGGTATCATCTCCGATGTGGTTGCTATGGGAGTGACACTCCAAGATGTCGCAATAGTGACTATCTTGTAGGTATTTTAAAAAAAAATACAATATCAGTACTAAGAGGGATAGGTACATTAACATTTTCTAAGATACTAGCCATATCAATATTTAAATCTATATCATCGATCTATATTTAGATTCTATGTTGATAGTTAAACCAATTCTCAAAAAGCAAACAATGGAGTAAAACCTTTTAAATGGCATCCTTCAATGAATCAAGACAATTGTTGAAATCTTTGGAGAAATTAATCTCTTCCATATCAAGAGAGATCTCAACCCCCTTGTCGATCTTTGGGATAAGACGAATCGAGAATAAGAAAAGGTGAATTTGAAACAAATGGAGTAAGGGGGGCACTCCCCATCCCTTAACTCGTTACTAGTCAAGTCTCTTCCCCAATAGATAGCTAATGTATTTTAAGATATTTTTGTGCCTAGGGAAGTTTTGTAAGGATGTATACAGTCTAGATGATCATAGACAAGGTCCGGAGAGGGTGAGAAAATTTGAAATTTGAAATACTCCTAATTCTTCGGCTATATGTCTTGATTGTAGACTGGTTTGATGTTGTTAGCTTTGGCTCAACATATTAATACAATTCTTCTACAGCTTATGTTTAAAAAAAAAAAATTTACATGGAACAATAAACAAGTCAGAATACAGATCAGAACAATTTAGGTAATTGCAACTAAATAAATATTAGCTTAAAATACAATAAGAACATTTTTAAATAGAAAG
>SNQJ01S0002319.1:126923-141255 GCA_010110895.2 Picea sitchensis | reverse complement strand
ATATATATATATATGGTGATATTTTTTGAGTGATTCGAGAAATGAACCTAGAATGTTTTTCCCACAATGATTAAGGCATTTTCATTAAATCTACAGTTCTGTAAAATTCTTTTTAATGGCCACCACAAGAAATTTAGGGCCAAACCCAAGAGCCATTTCTTGTTGGCAAGAATGACGAGTTTTGTTTCTTGCCAATGAAATCTTTCCTCCAAGCTCACGGATGTTGGCAGCCTGTAGAGAATGGCTTGACAGAGTCACCACCATTAGACCTCATTATCATGACACATCCACAAAAGAATGCTGGAGTAGAAAATAGGAAGAAAGAAAATAAAGCCAAATACTAGATTCAAAATTCAGTAGATGACTCCATTTAATAAAAAATAACTAGAGTATCCACAAAAAAACAACCTTGGGACATTATCAAATCTGCCAACCATGGAAATGACAAGGTGAAGAAAATAAAACTCCAGAATTTGAGAAATCAGTTTGAAACTCTCAAGATGACTGAAACATAGAATGTTGACCAGTTCATGACTAGAGTAATGGGAATTGTAAACCAGATCAGATTAACTGGTGAACATATTGAAGATCAAATAATTTTTTAAAAATTCCTCAGAAGCTTTGCCAACAAAATTGAAATGGTTGTAACATCCATTCTTGAATCCAAAGATATAACCTTATTCTTTGTAGAAGAAATGATGGGATCACTCATGTACCATGAAAGTAGACTCAACTTGGAAGAAGGGTCTATGTAACATGCTTTCAAGACTCACATAGTAAAAAACAGTCTAAATACTCACATAATCAAAGAGAAAGAGGTAGAAAATGGACAGATAAGTAAATACTTCAATGTTACTATTGCAGAAAGTTTGGTCACTATGAGAGTGAATGTAGTTAAGAAGTAGTCATATCAGAATAAAGACAAAGAAAATGTTTCCAACAATGAAGGAGAATCATTCGAAGCAATGTTTATTTCATGCCATATCTCTGAAGAAGGTCACTCCAAGTACCTTTGGTTGTTTGAAAATGACAACATCAATCATATGACAAGTAACACATATTTGATTTCTAACATGGATACTACTATTAAATATGAAATTAATATAGGTGTTGATTCTCAAGTAAAATCTCTATGAAAAGGAATTGTATCTATTCTAACTAGGTGAGATCAGAAGAAAGACATACATGATGTATACTATGTACCAAACCTGAAACACAATCTGAGTGTAGGACAATTGATGGAGCATTGATATGATGTCTTATTCAAAGGCTCAACATGCTTGTTTTTGGATAAATCACATAGTAGGAAACTAATTGTAAAAATCCAAATGACTAAGAATAGGATGTTTCCATTGAATTTAAGGAGTGGCAATTTGTCTCAACCATATGTCGAAAATGCCTCAAATACATATGATACTCTCTTATGGCATGCTAGTTTTTGTTATATTCCTTTTAATAGTTTCAGTCTTCTTCAAAAACATGTAATCATCAAAGGTCTTCGTTTTTTGAATATCAAGACAGTCCTTTTAAAAATTGTATACTTAGAAAGCATAAGAGAGACATATTTCCAATATCCTCCAATAGAGAAAAAAAAAACATTTATAATTGGTTCAAACATACCTCTATGGACCAATGCAAACTCAATCCATTGGTAGAAGTTTTTACTTTCTGACCTTTATTGATGATTTTAGTAGGAAAATTTGGATTTATTTTCTTAAAAATAAATCTCACACATTTTCAAAGTACATAGATTTCAAAGCTAAAGTAGAAAAATAGAGTGGAAAATTTGTGAAGGTGCTCAGGGAAGATGGAGGAGGAGAATACAACTCAAAAGACTTTGTAGATTTTTGTAGACAACAAGGAATCATAATGCAAACTAGAACCAACTATACTCCACAACAGAATGGAGTGGTTGAAAGAAAAAACCAGACCATCATGAACATGGCTAGAAGTATGATCAAAGAGAATAATTTATCCAATGACTATTGGGTTGAAGTGGTTGTCTAATCAATGTACATCCTGAACATATCTCCTACAACAAGTGTCAAGGATAAAGTACCTCAAGAGGCATGGAGTGACACTAAGTTAAATGTGTCTCACTTAAGAAATTTTGGATAAATTTATTTTTCACATATCCCTGAAGAACTATGAAAGAAGCTTGACAACATAAGTGAAAAATGCATTTTTATATTTTATAGTGAACAATTAAAAGCCTGCAGACTTTATAATCCAGTCACAAAAAAATTTCCAGTAAGCAGGGATGCCAAATTCCTTTAGAATAAATCATGGAGTGAACAACAAAATGAGACATTGGATAGTCAAAATCCATTACAGCGTATTGATGATCAAACATAAATTTATAACAACAATCACATCCACCGAGACTACCAAGATTACAGGTTCAAAGACAACAAGAACATTCTAAAAATGGTTCTGGAAATGATTCTTCTTCCAATAGTGAATCATCCTCTTCAACAACAAATCAACGAACAAGAAGCATAAGGGAAATTTATGAAAAAAAAGATCATTTTGAATAACTATCTTGTTAGCCAACCTTCTTTGAAGAAGTAGTAAAAGAGGAACATTGGGTAGAAACCAAAAATGAATAAATCGAAGCCACAAAAAGGAACAAAACTTGGGAAAGTGTGTAAAAAAGACACAAAACATACCAACTAGTATTTAATTTAGGGATTGAATGAACTCGATCTTCACCTTCCCTTTTATCGATATTTATCACATTTGTTCGAGGTATCACAATATTCAAACCTGCAATTTTGAAGTAATTATTCCATCTTTTTTTTTTTTTAATTTATGGAAAGATCTGAAATGGCTTTGTGATTTTATCTCAGTGTGAGTCGAATTGAGTGGCTTGTTTTTTGCAAGGAATAAAATGGATATATATATTTTTATATATCTGTGGTGATATTTTTATAGTGATTTCGAGAACGGATGCTACAATTGTTTTCCCACAATGATTAAGGTATTTTCATTAAATCTACATTTCTGTAAAATTATTTTTAATGGCCGCCTCAAACAATTTAGGGAAAAACCCAAGGGCCATTTCTTGTTGGAAATAATGAAGAGTTCTAGTTCTTGTAAATGAAATCATTCCTTCAAGATCATGAATGTTGGGATCCTGTAGAGAATGGCTTCACATAGCCACCACCAACAGACCTCACTACCATGACAAATCCATAGAACAATGTTGGAGTAGAGTAGAGGAAGAAAGAAAATAAAGCCAAATATTGGATTCAAAATTTAGTAGATGACTCCATTTTATAAAAAATAACTAGAGTATCCACAACAAAGAAACCTTAGAAGATTTTCAAAAAAGCCTACCATGGAAATGACAAGGTGAAGGCAATCAAACTTCAGACTTTGAGAAATCCGTTTGAAACTCTAAAGATGATTGACACATAGAATGTTGAACAATTCATGACTAGAGTGATGGGCATTGTAAACAAGATCAGACTAACTGGTGAACATATTGAAGATCAAAGGATTTTTGAAAAAGTGCTAAGAAGCTTTCTCAACAAATTTGAAATGGTTGTAACATCCATTCTTGAATCCAAATATCTAACCTTCTTCTTTGTAGAAGAAATGATGGGATCACTCATGTCCCATGAAACTAGACTCAACTTGGAAGAAGAGTCTATGCAACATGCTTTCAAGACTAATATTCTTTCAACAAAGTTATAGGCAGAGGAAACATAGGGACAAATCAAAGAGGAATAGGAAGTGATAATCAAAATGTAGAAGATAGACACACAAAGGAACAACAAAAATAGGATAAAGACTCACATAATCAAAGAGAAAGAGGGAGAAAATGGACATACAAGTAAATAATTCAATGTTACTATTGCAAAAAGTATGGTCACTATGAGAGTTAAAGAAGTTAAGAAGAAGTCAGATCAGAATAAAGGCAGAGAAAATGTCTCTAACAATGAAGGAGAATCATTTGAAGCAATGTTTCTTTCATGCCATACCTCTGAATAAGGTCACTTCAAGTTCCTTTGGTTGTTGGAAAACAACAACAATAATCACATGCCAGGTAACACAGATTTGGTTTCTAGCATGGATACTACTATCAAACATGAAATTACTCTAGGTGTTAATTCTCAAGTAAAATCTTGATGAAAAGGAATTGTATTTGTTCTAACTAGGAAATATTAGAAGAAATAAATACATGATGTCTACTATGTACCAAACATGAAACACAATCTGAGTGTAGGACAATTGATGGAGCATGGATATGATTTCTTATTCAAAGGCTCAACATGCTTAATTTTGGATAAATCACCTAGTAGGAAACAAATTGCAAAAATCCAAATGACTAAGAATAAGATGTTTCCATTGAATTTAAGGAGTGTCAAATTGTCCCAACCAGATGCCCAAAATGTCTCAAATACATATGACACTCTGTTATGGAATGCTAGTTTTTGTTATATTCCTTTTAAAAGTTTCAGTCTTCTTCAAAAACATGCAATCGTCAAAGGTCTTCCTATTTTGAATATCAAGATAGTTCTTATGAAAGTTGTATACTTGGAAATCATAAGAGAGACATATTTCCAACATCTTCCAATAGCGAAAAATAACATTTATAATTGGTTAACATACACCTCTTTGGACCAATGAAAACTCAATACATTGGTGGAATGTTTTATTTTTTGACCTTTATTGATGATTTTAGCAGAAAAATTTTGATTTATTTTCTTAAAAATAAATCTCACACCTTTTCAAAGTACATAAATTTCAAAGCTAAAGTAGAAAAATAGAGTGGATAATTTGTGAAGGTGCTCAGGTCAGAAGGAGGAGGAGAATACAACTCAAGAGACTTTGTATATTTTTGTAAACAAAAAGGCATCATAATGTAGACTGCAACCAAGTATACTCCACAATAGAATGGAGTGGTTGAAAGAAAAAACCAGAACATCATGAAAATGGCTAGAAGTATGCTGAGAGCAAATAATTTATCCAATGACTATTGGGTTGAAGCGGTTTCCTATTCAATGTACATCCTGAATAGATCTCTTACAACAAGTGTCAAGGATAAAGTACCTCAAGAGGCATGGAGCGACACTAAGCTAAATGTGTCTCACTTAAGAAATTTTGGATGCATTTATTTTGCACATATCCATGAAGAACTAAGAAAGAAACTTGACAACATAAGTGAAAAAATCATCTTCATAGGATATAGTGAACAATTAAAATCCTGCAGACTTTATAATCTAGTCACAAAGAAATTTCCGGTAAGAAGGGATGTCAAATTCCTTTAGAATAAATCGTGGAGAGAGCAAGAAAATGAGACATTGGATAGTCAAAATACATTGCAGTGTATTGATGATCAAACAAAAAATTTAGAACAACAAGCACATCCACCAACACTGCCAACATTACAGGTTCAAAGACAACAAGAAAATTCTGAAAATGGTTCTTCTTCTAATAGTGAATCATCCTCTTCAACAAAAAACCGGCGAACACGAAGCATAAAGGAAATTTATGAACAACAATCTCATTTTGAATAACTATCTTGTTAACCAACCTTCTTTGAAGAAGTAGTAAAAGAGGAACATTGGGTAGAAACCAAGAATGAAGAAATTGAAGCCACAAAAAGGAACAAAACTTGGGAAAGTGTGTAAAAAAGACACAAAACATACCAACTAATTTTAAATTTAGGGATCCAATGAACGCGATCTTCAGCTTCCCTTTTATCGACATTGAACTCACATTTGTTCGAGGTATAACAATATTCAAACCTACAATTTTGAAGCAATTATTCCATATTTTTTAAAATTTATGGAAAGATATGAAATTGTTGTGTGATTTTATCTTGGTGTGAGTCAAATTGAGTGGCTTGTTTTTGGCGGGGATTAAAATGGAGAATTTTTTTTTACATATATGTGGTGATATTTTTTAAGTGATTTCGAGAACATATGCTACAATTGTTTTCCCACAATGATTAAGGTATTTTACTTAAATCTACAGTTCTGTAAAATACATTTCAATGGTCATCTCAAGCCATATAGGACCAAACCCAAGGGCCATTTCTTAATGATGATTTTTGGTTCTTGTGAATGAAATCATTCCTCCAAGCTCATGAATGTTGGGATCCTGTAGAGAATGGATGCACATAACCACCACTAGCAGACATCACTACCATGAGAAATCCACAAAATAATGTTGGAGTAGAGCATAGGAAGAAAGAAAATAATGAAAAATATTGGATTCGAAATTCAGTAGATAACTCCATTTTATCAAAAATAACTAGAGTATCCACAACAAAGAAACCTTGGGACATTCTCAAATATTCCTACCAGGGAAATGACAAGGTGAAGAAAATCAAACTTTAGACTTTGAGAAATCAGTTTGAAACTCTAAAGATGACTGACACATAGAATGTTGACTAGTTCATGACTAGAGTGATGAGCATTGTAAACCGAATCTGACTAACTGGTGAACATATTGAATATTAGAGTATTTTTGAAAAATTCCTAAGAAGCTTTCCGAACAAATTTGAAATGGTTGTAACATCCATTCTTGAATCCAAATATATGACCTTCTTGTTTGTAGAAGAAATGATGGGATGACTCATGTCCCATGAAACTAGACTGAAATTGGAAGAAAGGTCTATGCAACATGCATTCAAGACTCAATATTGTTTTAGCAAAGGCATAGGTAGAAGAAACATAAGGACAAATCAAAGAGGAATAAGAATAGGTAATCAAAATGCTTAAGACAAACACACAAAGGAATAAAAAAAACAGTCTAAAGACTCACAAAATCAAACAAAAAGAAGAAGAAAATGGATAGGAAAGTAAATAATTCAAGGTTACTATTGCAGAAAGCACGATCACTATGAGAGTGAATGCAGTTAAGAAGCAGTCAGATCAAAATAAAGGCAAAGCAAATGTCTCCAACAATGAAGGAGAATCATTTGAAGCAATGTTTATTTCTTTCCATATCTCTGAAGATGGTCAATCCAAGTACCTTTGGTTGTTGGACAAGAACAACAATAATCACATCACAGGTAACAACGATTTGATATCTAGAATGTATACTACTATCAAATATGAAATTACTCTAGGTGCTAATTCTCAAGTAAAATCTCTATGAAAAGGAATTGCATATGTTCTAACTAGGAAAGATGAGAAGAAAGGCATACATGATTTCTACTATGTACCAAACCTGAAACACAGTCCGAGTGTAGGAAAATTGATGGAGCATGGATATGATGTCTTATTCAAAGGCTCAACATGCTTAATTTTGGATAAATCACCTAGTAGGAAACTAATTGCAAAAATCGAAATGACTAAGAATAGGATGTTTGCATTGAATTTAAGGAGTGTCAATTTGTCCCAACCATATGCCCAAAATGTCTCAAATACACATGACACTCTCTTATGGCATGCTATTTTTTGTTATATTCCTTTTAAAAGTTCCAGTCTTATTCAAAAACATATATTCGTTAGAGGTCTTCCATTTTTGAATATCAATACAGTCCTTATGAAATTTGTATACTTGGAAAGCATAACAGAGACATATTTCCAACATCCTCCAATAGAGAAAAATAACATTTTAATTGGTTCACACAGACCTCTGTGGACCAATGCAAACTCAATCCATGGGTGGAATTTTTTATTTTCTGACCTTTATTGATGATTTTAGCAGGAAAATTTTGATTTATTTTCTTAAATATAAATATCACACCTTTTCAAAGTACATAGATTTCAAAGCTAAAGTAGAATAATAGAGTGGAAAATTTGTGAAGGTGCTCAGGCCAGATGGAGGAGGAGAATACAACTCAAAAGACTTTATATATTTTTGTAGACAACAAGAAATCATAATGCAAATTACAAAGAAGTATACTCCACAACATAATGGAGTGGTTGAAAGAAAAAACTAGACCATCATGAACATGGCTAGAAGTATGCTCAGAGCAAATAATTTATCCAATGACTATTGGGTTGAAGCAGTTTCCTATTCAATGTACATCCATAACATATCTCCTACAACAAGTGTCAAGGATAAATTACCTCAAGAGGCATGGAGTGGCACTAAGATAAACGTGTCTCACTTAAGAACTTTTGGATGCATTTCTTTTGCACATATCCCTAAAGAACTAAGAAAGAAGCTTGACAACATAATTGAAAAATGCATCTTCATACGATATAGTGAACAATTAAAAGCTTGCAGACTTTATAATCTAGTCACAAAGAAATTCCCAATAAGCAGGGATTTCAAATTCGTTTACAATAAATCATTGAGTCAGAAAGAAAATGATCCATTGGATAGTGAAAATCCATTCCAACGTGTTGATGATCAAACAAAAAAATTAGAACAACAAGCACATCCACCAAGACTGCCAAGATTATAGGTTCAAAGACAACACGAACATTCTGAAAATGGTTCTGGAAATGGTTATTCTTCCAATAATGAATCATTCTCTTCAACAAAAAATATGCGAACAAGAAGAATAAGGGAAATTTATGAACAACAAGCTCATTTGGAATTACTATCTTGTTATCCAACGTTCTTTGAAGAAGTAGTAAAAGAGGAACATTGGGTAGAAACCAAGAGTGAGGAAATTGAATCCACAAAAAGGAACAAAACTTGGGAATGTGTCTAAAAAAGACACAAAACATACCAACCAATATTTAATTTAGGGATCGAATGAAATCGATCTTCACCTTCCCTTTTATTGACATTGAACTCACATTTGTTCGAGGTATCACAATATTCAAACCTACAATTTTGAAGCAATTATTCCATATTTTTTAAAATTTATGGAAAGATCTGAAATGGATGTGCGATTTTATCTTGGTGTGAGTCAAATTGAGTGGCTTGTTTTTGGTGGGGAATAAAATGGAGATATTTTTTTTATATATCTGTGGTGATATTTTTTGAGTGATTTCGAGAACATATGCTACAATTATTTTCCCATAATGATTAATGTATTTTCATTAAATATACAGTTCTATAAAATTCTTTTTAATGGATGCCTCAAGCAATTTAGGGCCAAACCCAAGGGCCATTTATTGTTGGAAAGAATGATGAGTTTTGGTTCTTACGAATGAAATCATTCCTCCAAGGTCACAAATTTTGGGAGCCTGTAGAGAATGGTTGCACAGAGGCACCACCAGTAGACCTTGCTACCATGACAAATCCAAAGAATAATTTTGGAGTAGAACAAAGGAAGAAAGAAAATAAAGTCAAATACTGGATTCAAAATTCAATAGATGAATCCATTTTATCAAAAATAACTAGAGTTTCCACAACAAAGCAACCTTGGGACATTCTCAAATCTACCTACCTGAGAAATGACAAGGTGAAGAAAATCAAACTTCAGACTTTGAGAAATCAGTTTGAAACTATAAAGATGACTGGCACATAGAATGTTGACCAGTTCATGACCAGAGTGATGGGCATTGTAAACCAGATCATACTAACTGGTGAACATATTGAAGATCATAGGATTTTTGAAAAAGTCCTAAGAAGCTTTCCCAACAAATTTGAAATGGTTGTAACATCCATTCTTGAATCCAAATATCTAACCTTCTTCTTTGTAGAAGAAATGATGGGATCACTCATGTCCCATGAAACGAGACTCAAGTTGGAAAAAGGGTCTATGCAACATTCTTTGAAGACTCAATATTCTTTCAGCAAAGGCATAGGCAAAGGAAACACAGGGACAAACCAAAGAGGAATAGGAAAAGGTAATCAAAATGCAGAAGACAGACACACAAAGGAACAACAAAAACAGTCTAAAGACTCAAATAATCAAAGTGAAAGAGGGAGAAAATGAATAGACAAGTAAAGAATTCAATGCTACTATTGCAGAAAGTATGGTCACTATGAGAGTGAATACAGTTAAGAAGCAGTCAAATCAGAATAAAGGTAGACCAAATGTAACCAATAATGAAGGAGAATCATTTGATGCAATGTTTATTTCATTCCATACCTCTGAAGAAGGTCACTCCAAGTACCTTTGGTTGTTGGACAGTGGCAGGAATAATCACATGACAACTAACAAAGATTTGATTTCTAGCATGGATACTACTATCAAATATGAAATTAATCTAGGTGTTAATTCTCAAGTAAAATATCTATGAAAAGGAATTAGATATGTTATAACTAGGAAAGATCAGAAGAAAGACACACATGATGTCTACTATGTACCAAACCTAAAACACATATGAGTGTAGGAAAATTGATGGAGCATGGATACAATGTATTATTCAAAGGCTCAACATGCTTAATTTGAGATAAATCACCTAGTAGGAAACTAATTGCAAAAATCCAAATGACTGAGAATAAGATGTTCCCATTGAATTTAAGGAGTGTCAATTTGTCCCAACCATATTTCCAAAATGTCTCAAATACATATGACACTCTCTTATGGCATGCTAGTTTTTGTTATATTCCTTTTAAAATTTTCATTCTTCTTCAAAAACATGCAATCGTCAAAGGTCTTCATGTTTTGAATATCAATATGTCCTTGTGAAAGTTGTATACTTGGAAAGAATAAGAGAGACATATTTCCATCATCCTCCAATAGAGTAAAAGAACATTTATACTTGGTTCTCACAGACCTCTGTGGACCAATGCAAACTCAATTCATTGGTGGAAGTTTTTATTTTTTGACCTTTATTGATGATTTTAGCAGGAAAAAATGGATTTATTTTCTTAAAAATAAATCTTACACATTTTCAAAGTACATAAATTTCAAAGCTAAAGTAGAAAAATAGAGTGGAAAATTTGTGAAGGTGCTTAGGTCAGAAGGAGGAGGAGAATACAACTCAAGAGACTTTGTAGATTTTTGTAGACAACAAGGCATCATAATGTAGACTACAACCAAGTATACTCCACAAAAGAATGGAGTGGTTGTAAGAAAAAACCAGACCATCATGAACATGGGTATAATTATGCTCAGAGAAAATTATTTATCCAATGACTATTGGGTTGAAATGATTGCCTATTAAATGTACATCCTAAACAAATCTCCTACAACAAGTGTCAAGGATAAAGTACCTCAATAGGCATGGAGTGGCACTAATCTAAATGTGTCTCACTTAATAACTTTTGGATGCATTTATTTTGCACATATCCTTGAATAACTAAGAAAGAAGCTTGACAACATAAGTGAAAAATGCATCTCATAGGATATAGTGAACAATTAAAATCCCGCAGACTTTATAATCCAGTCACAAAGAAATTTCTGGTAAGCAGGGATTTCAAATTCCTTTAGAATAAATCATGGAGTGAGAAAGAAGATGAGACATTGGATAGTCAAAATCCATTGCTGTGTATTGATGATCAAACAAAAAAATTAGAACAACAAGCACATCGACCAAGACTGCCAAGATTACAGGTTCAAAGACAACAAGAACATTCTGAAAATGGTTTTGGAAATGGTTCTTATTCCAATAGTGAATCATCCTCTTCAATATAAAATCGGCGAACACGAAGCATACGGGAAATTTATGAACAAAAAGCTCATTTTGAATTACTATCTTATTAGCCAACCTTCTTTGATGGAGTAGTAAAAGGGGAACATTGGGTAGAAACCAAGAATGAAGAAATTGAAGCCACAAAAAGGAACAAAAATTGGGAAAGTGTGTAAAAAAGACACAAAACATACCAACTAATATTTAATTTAGGGATCAAATGAAATCGATCTTCACCTTTCATTTTATCAACATTGAACTCACATTTGTTCGAGGTATCACAATATTACTTGCAATTTTGAAGCAATTGTTCCATATTTTTTAAAATTGATTGAAAGATCTGAAATGGTTGTGTGATTTTATCTTGGTGTGAGTCAAATTGAGTGGCTTGTTTTTGGTGGAGAATAAAATGGTTCTTTATATATATATATATATATATGTGGTGATATGTTTTGTGTGATTTTGAGAACGTATGATACAATTGTTTTCCCACGGTGATTAAGGTATTTTCATTAAATATACAGTTCTGTAAAATACTTTTTAATGGTCACCTCAAGCAATTTAGGGCCAAAACCAAGGGCTGTTTCTTGTTGGAAAGAATGACAAGTTTTGGTTATTGATAATGAAATCAATCCTCCATGCTCACAAATGTTGGGAGACTATAGATAATGGCTTCACAGAGCCATCACCAACAAACCTCTCTACCATGAAAAATCTAAAGAAGAATGTTGGAGTAGAACAGAGGAAGAAAGAAAATAAAGACAAATACTGTATTCAAAATTTAGTAGATGAATCCATTTTATCAAAAATAAATAGAGTATCCACAACACAACAACCTTGGGACATTGGTTAAGAAGCAGTTAGATTATAATAAAAGAAGATCAAATGTCTCCAACAATGAAGGAGAATCATTTGCAGAAATGTTTCTTTCATGCCATACCTCTAAAGAAGGTCACTCCAGGTACCTTTGGTTGTTGAACAACGTCAACATTAATCACATGATAGGTAACAAAGATTTGATTTCTACCATGGATACTACTATCAAATATGAAATTAATCTAGGTGTTAATTCTCAAGTAAAATCTCTATGAAAAGGAATTCTATGTGTTCTAACTAGGAATTATCAGAAGAAAGACATACATGATGTCTACTATGTAAAAAACCTGAAACACAATCTAAGTGTAGGATAATTGATGGAGCATGGATATGATGTCTTATTTAAAGGCTCAACATGCTTATTTTTGGATAAATCACCTATTAGGAAACTAATTGAAAAAATCCAAATGACTAAGAATAGGATGTTTCCATTGAATTTAAGGAGTGTCAATTTGTCCCAACCATATTTCCAAAATGTCTCAAATACATATAACACTCTCTTATGGCATGCTAGTTTTTTTCATATTCATTTTTCCTCAAAAACATGCAATCGTCAAAGGTCTTCATGTTTTGAATATCAAGACAGTCCTTGTGAAAGTTGTATACTTGGAAAGCATAAGAGAGACATATTTCCAACATCCTCCAATGGAGAAAAATAAAATTTATAATTGGTTCACATAGACCTCTGTGGACCAATGCAAACTCAATACATTGGTGGAAGTTTTTATTTTTTGACCTTTATTGATGATTTTAGAAGGAAAAATTGGATTTATTTTCTTAAAAATAAATCTCACACCATTTCAAAGTACATAAATTTCAAAGCTAAAGTAGAAAAATACAGTGGAAATTTTGTGAAGGTGCTAAGGTTAGAAGGAGGAGGAGAATACAACTCAAGAGACTAGGTTAGAAGGAGGAGGAGAATACAACTCAAGAGACTTTGTAGATTTTTGTAGACAACAAGGCATCATAATGTAGACTACAACCAAGTATACTCCACAAAAGAATGGAGTGGTTGAAAGAAAAAACCAGACCATCATGAACATGTGTATAAGTATGCTCAGAGAAAATAGTTTATCCAATGACTATTGGGTTGAAACGATTGCCTATTCAATGTACATCCTGAACAAATCTCCTAAAACAAGTGTCAAGGATAAAGTACCTCAATAGGCATAGAGTGGCACTAATCTAAATGTGTCTCACTTAATAACTTTTGGATGTATTTATTTTTCACATATCCTTGAAGAACTAAGAAAGAAGCTTGACAACATAAGTGAAAATGCATCTCATAGGATATAGTGAACAATTAAAATCCCACAGACTTTATAATCCAGTCACAAAGAAATTTCCGGTAAGCAGGGATTTCAAATTCCTTTAGAATAAATCATGGAGTGAGAAAGAAGATGAGACATTGGATAGTCAAAATCAATTGCTGTGTATTGATGATCAAACAAAAAAATTAGAACAACAATCACATCGACTAAGGCTGCCAAGATTACAGGTTCAAAGACAACAAGAACATTCTGAAAATGGTTTTGGAAATGGTTCTTATTCCAATAGTGAATCATCCTCTTCAATAGAAAATCGACGAACACGAAGCACGAGGGAAATTTATGAACAAAAAGATAATTTTGAATTACTATCTTGTTAGACAACCTTCTTTGACGGAGTAGTAAAAGGGGAACATTGGGTAGAAACCAAGAATGAAGAAATTGAAGCCACAAAAAGGAACAAAAATTGGGAAAGTGTGTAAAAAAGACATAAAACATACCAACTGATATTTAATTTAGGGATCAAATGAAATCGATCTTCACCTTCCATTTTATCGACATTGAACTCACATTTGTTTGAGGTATCACAATATTACCTGCAATTTTGAAGCAATTATTCCATATCTTTTAAAATTTATTGAAAGATCTGAAATGGTTGTGTGATTTTATCTTGTTGTGAGTCAAATTGAGTGGCTTGTTTTTGGCAAAGAATAAAATGGTTCTTTATATATATATATATATATA
>SNQJ01S0002319.1:81485-99049 GCA_010110895.2 Picea sitchensis | reverse complement strand
GGGGGAGGGAGAGCCATTTATCAAACGTGAGAAAAAGGAAGAGGAGATAAGATGGAGGATCAAATTTACCCAGTGGGGATGAAATCCAAAAGTAAGAAAAATTTCTCTAATGTATTTCAAACTTAATTTTTTAAATTCCTTTGACATATCAAGTTTGATGGGAATACCTGGTGATCTAGTAGATTTAAGAGAGTGTTTCACCTCATTAGAAATGATAATGTAGTCATGGATTTTCCTTCCCTCCACACAACCAAATTTTTCTGGACCCACCAAGAGAGGCATCAGGGGTTTTAGTCGAGAGGCCAAGACATTAGTTATGATTTTTCAGATGACATTGCAAAGGGAAATTGGCCAAAACTTGGAGGGATCTGAGGAATTCGATTCCTTTGGGATAAGGGTAATGAAAGTGGCATTGAGTGTCGAGAGTATGTTTGAGATTCCTTGGGAATCATCTAAAAGAGCCCACACATCTGATTAGACATAATTTCAACAATGATGAAATAAATCAAAGGTGAACCCATATGGACCTGTAGATTTTCCAGGAGCCAGGCCCATGACTGCTTCTTCGAGCTCCAGAGGTCATCAAGAAATAATTATGGTTTGTAGTTATGAGTTTGAGTATTGATCCAAAAATGATATTTTAAATACTATGGTTAAGTTTATGGATGAGTTTATTTACCATTTAGGAATTAAGAGAAGAAGAATATTTTAGTGAATGAATGTTGTAGCCATCATAAAGAATGCATGACATAAAGTAAACATTAATATCAACAAACCATAACGCCAAATATTGATAACGGATTTCAACACAAATTTTCCTACGTCTCCAGGACTTTGTCTTCAGTGGGAGGTTTCTTATTAATATTTAATTCTTAAAACAATACCAAGAAAGGCTTACATACCAGCTCATGAAACCACCTTTCATATCTACAACTTATGGGCTGAAACAAACATCACCAATGTCTGCAACAAGTAATTATGAGACTTATGAACTCAACTATGCTTGGCTCGACATCTTGGGCTTTGGAGGCACTTTTATGTTCGACTACTAAGATGAAAAAATAGAAGCCATATTCAGACTCCCCTCGAAAGTTTACAACTTTTGAGTATGAATTCGACCTACTTCTAAACAGGCCCTCGACACAGGCCCTCGACACCTCCCCTAGGCACAAATCCTAATGTTGCACCCTGTCAGATCCATATAGTCTGTATAGTATCGAATTGCATGCCAAAAAACATTTTTTTCTTGATTTCTGTACTCAGCTAAATAAGTCAGGCTCCACCAAATTTAGTGACAATTAGCCAAACATAACAGGATTTTTCCAGATTTGGAGGATTCCTGCCAGATTTGGTCATAATTTCCATATTTGGAGGAAACTACCAAACCACTTTGACCTTCCAGAAGGCACCACATGGTGCCTCCTCATTGGGCCACATGTCACCTCATCATTGACCCAAGCCACGTCATCATGCCATGTTATCCTACCCAGTCAGTCTCCATGTCAACATTTGTACTGCCACGTTATCCTACCCAGTTAGCTACCATGTCATCATCCATGCAGTGCCACGTCATATTTCATACAATTCCATGTCATCATCCATACAATTCCATGTCATCATCCATACAGTTCCATGTCATCGTTCGTACGGTGCCATGTCCTCATATGTACAATGCCACATCATTATCCGCATAGTTCCATGTCATTGTCTATACAACCATGTGTCACCTATGTACAATGCTACATGTCACTTCTGTACAGTGCCACGTGTTACTTCTGTACTGCACCCACTCACCCTGAAAACGCCAAAAATGACTGACACGTGGCATGTCCTGGTGCTGCCACATGTCATGCTGATGTCAACATGATGTACTACTGATGTCATCCTGACTTATTGTTGACGTCATCTGCCACGTCAGCTGTACGACCTTTGACCAGTTGACTTTGATGTTTGAATTTTTACCTATTTGGGAAAAAGTTCAGAACATGATAACTTTCACATACGGTGTCCATTTTCGGAAAAAAATATATGGTTGGAATTAGGATGACGAGCCCTATGAAATGACACTAGTTTCATCTTATTCTGAGAAATTTTTGCCTTCCTAGATCCATTTTGGATCATTCCTCCCCACTAAGACCTTTTGTTCCTCCAAAAGGGTATTAACCAGACATCAAGTGCGGGATAGGCCTCCCCACTTGTCCTTTGTATTTAAAATATGTCCTGTGCACCTCTCGAATCATAATCAGTTGCATAGTAACCATGACAACTGAAAGCATATTTTTATCCATTTGAACTTGTTCACATCTTACTGAATCCACTACCATCCATGTAGAAAACATTAGCAACAATAACATCAGAAATATGATTGGAATTGAACCAATATGTTTGATGTTCTTGCATGAAATTAACTTATCTTGAAGAAAATTATGATTGAACTTCCATTCTACAACCATCCCACGTTCATTCTTAAGATCAACTAATTTACTTGGCACACTTATAGGTATATTGCTTGCATAAGATTCCTTCCAAAGATGATTTTAGGGGCTAAATTTTTCTCATGGGATAATTTTCCATGGTTTTCCCCAAAAAATATTCTCTATTCTAAAAATGATTTGCCCAAATTCTAAAGAATAAAATTATTTTATGTAAACAATAGCCAAAATTTTATACAAACTATATAAAATCCTTAGAAATTTGAATATTTTTACAAAAATATTGCCAAACATTTTATAGTTGGAATATGAAGGTTTAGTAAGATTTGCCAAGGTTTCTACATTTTAAAATAAATTTCCATCCTTAAAATCATCCATGCTTCCTTCTTTATTTGCTCCATTGTTAGAAGAGATTGATTTGTTTTTATGTGATGAGCATGTACAACATATTCTGGTCCTTTTTTAGTTAAGTGATATTGATTATGTTCCCTGTAGAAGATTTCTTTGCGATAATATAAATAAGGGTTTCCTAAGACCATTCCACATGTTTCTAGTGGCACCACATAATATATTACTTCATCCACATACTTAGATGTAATTGAAAATTTTATGATACATTACATTGCTTTGTTATGGGAAATTTGTGATCTTTGCTTATCCAATTTAGTGAATAGGGTTTGTGATGCATCTTAGTGTTTAATCCCAATTTCTTAACCACTTCTTATGAAATTAAGTTAGATTAAGATCCACTATCTATCAATGTATCGATATTAGTATGTTTAATTACGACCCTTATATGAAACAATTTACTTCTAGAATCATAACCGTCACCAATTTTACCTGTCAAACCAACTGTTGTAATATTAGACTCATCACCTGAATCTGATCCTAAGTTTGTTGGTTGTGTTGTTGTTGCAACTTTTTTCCTCCCTTTCCTCTCTTTGAACTACTTCGGTCTCTTCTCTAGGTGCAATTGCCAACAATGCTCATCATCATGCCCTTCTTTCTTGCAATGCTTGCAAGAGAGATTCTCTTCCTTCATTGTTACTGAATTTTCTTTCTTCCCATTCCCTTTGCCTTTTCTATCTTTCTTTGAATTTGATTTCCCTGATACACTAACTCCAGTTTTCCTGCTTCAATATACATTGCTTGAACAAAAACCTCATCAAGATTAGTAGGTCCAAACATAAATATTGTATTACGAATATAAGCAGAAAAGCCTCCTATATACTTCATAAGAGTTTCTTGTGTAGTCAATGGAACAACTAACATCAAAGCCATCTTATGAAATTCATCTGTATATTCCTACATCGACTATCCTTTTCTTAACTTAAGATTTTTCCTTTCAATTAAATCCTTTTCCTTATACCCCAAATAATAGAACTGTTTTCTATGTGTGGAAACAAAATCATGCCATGATGGAAAAATCTTACCAACTTGTTGAGTTCCATGTTTCATTTTACTTTGCCACCAGATGAGAGCTATGCCTTGAAGACAAAGTGATGCCAACCTGATTTTGGTTTCTTCATCTCTGATTTGCTGCACATTACAATATACCTCCATATGTCTAACCCAATTATCAAGTTTCTCAGGATTAACTTCGCCATCATACATAGGAAAAACAAATTTTACATCAAGTTTAAGTAATGGCATATCAGGCTTATGTTTATGAGAATGATTTCTTAAAGAATTCATATCCGATCTTGTACTTGAAGAATAAGAAGATGATGGAAATGAAGGAGGTGAAGGATGAGATTTTGGAGGGTCCTCTCCTTCTTCACTTTTGTCTTTCTTTGAAGATTCCCCTTGAACCGGTATCTTACGTTCTAAGTAATCATCATACAACAATTTTACCATCTCCGACATTGCAAAGAAAGTTCTTTGAAACTCTCTTTCATTTTGAGAAAGTTCTTCTTCCGATGCCATATTCTCACTTTGAGATGTCCTCTTTCTTGATCCAATCTATGGATATTCTTCTACAATATCTCCTTCACCACGACTTAACTTTTCCTTGATAATCATGCAAACTCAAACAACCAATTGTTAACCTGCTATGATACCACTTGATCCAAAAATGATCTTTTAAAGACTATGGCTAAGTTTATGTATGGGTTTATTTACCATTTAGGAATTAAGAGAAGACTATTTTAGTGAATGAATGTTGTAGCCATCATAAAGAATGCAAAAGAGAAAATAAACATTAAGATCAACAAACCATAACGCCAAATATTGATAACGTAGTTCAACATAAATTTTCCTACGTCTTCGATCCTTTGTCTTCAGTGTGAGGATTCTTATTAATATTTAATGCTTAAAACAATACTAAGAAAGGATTACATAACAACTCTTGAAACCACTTTTCAGATCTGCAACTTCTAGGCATAAACATACATCACCAATGGCTGCAACAGGTCATTATGAAACTTTTGAGTATGAACTGGGCTATGCTTGGCTCGACATCCTGGGATTTGGAGGCACTTTTCTGTTCGGCTACTCCGATGGAAAAAACAATTCATATTCAGAATCCCCTCGAAATTCTGCAACTTTTGAGTATGAATTCGACCTAATTATGAACAGGCCCTTGACACCTCCCCTCAACACAAATCTCAATTTTTCACATTGTTAGATCCATATAATCTCAAACTACGTGCCAAAAAAATCTTTTTTCTCGATTTTCGTGCCCGACTAAATAAGCCATATTTCACCAAAATTAGCGACGATTAGCCAAACATAGCGAGATTTTGCCAGATTTGGAGGATTTACGCCATATTTGGTGGTAATTGCTAGATTTGGAAGAAACCACCAAACCATTTTGACCTTCCAAAAAGTGTCATGTGGCACCTCCTCATTGGGCCACGTGTCACCTCGTCATTGGCCCGAGCCATGTCAGCATGCCACATAAACCTACCCAGTTAGTTTCCATGTCATCATCCATACTTCCACATCATCCTTCTCGATGAACTGCCACATCATCATCCATATAGTGCCACATCATCGTCTGTACAGTTCCACATAATTGTCCGTACAGTGCCACATCATCATCCGTATGGTGCCATGTCATCGTTCATACAATTCCACATCATCATCTGTATGATGCCACATCATCATCCATACAACCACGTGTAACCTCCGTACAATGCCACATGTCACCTTCGTATAGTGCCATGTGTCACTTTCGTATAGTGCCACATGTCACTTCTGTACCATGCCAACTCATCCCGAAAACGCCAAAAATGAATGACACATGGCACATTCTGATGCTACCATGTGTCATGCTGACGTCAACATGACATACTACTGATGCCATCTTCCATGTCATTTGTACAACCTTTGACTAGTTGACTTTGACCTTTGACTTTTTGCTTGTTTGGGAAAAAGTTTAAAACATGATAACTTTCGCATACAATTTCCATTTTTGAAAAACAATATATGGACGAAATTGGCATGACGAGCCCTACGCAATGGCGTTGGTTTCGTCCGATTCTGAGAAATTTGGAATTTTGGCCTTCCTGGATCTATTTTGGATCAGGTATAGTTTTAGTTATGGAGAGAACATCTTCAGATCTATCAGGAATGGGTTCAGATAAGAGAGTGCTAAAATAGGTAGTGAGATCATGTTCAATATAATTATGTGTAGTTAATTTATTTCCTTTTGTTTTCTTGATTTGAGTGATGTGGTTGGATTTCCTCCTCTAGACCATAGAGTTGTGAAAGAATTTAGAGTTGTGTTTCCATTCCTTCAACCACTGAACTCTGTATTTATTCCTTCATAAGATTTCATCTTAACAACACTTTTCTTTGATATGGATGGAAATATGTTTCTCTTAGATGATAGAGTCCCCATTCCATCCTTGGTCAATGTCATGTTGTTGTAGATATTCTATTTGGGACTCTAACGTTTTCCTTTCTTGAAAAATACTACCAAACACCTATTTATTCCATATTTTAAGATCGTATTTTAAGGCCTTCAGACCTATTGAAAGTGATACATGAGAGTGCCGTGAGCTATATAACCTCTTTCTACTATTGATGAATATTCTCTTGAAATTATAGGTGTGAAAGCCATAATTTTTTGAACCTAAACAACCTATTATAGGGTGTACCTTAGACCTCAATAATGATATTGATGGGATAATGATTTGATTTGACAAATGGAAGGATGGAAGCCACCATATGATGTTTGGAAAGCATTAACAACTCAAAGACAAGAAATTTGTCGATTTTGTAGGAAGTATGTTGATTCCCCCCTCTTTTGTTGTTCTAGGTGTATATTACATTGATAGTATTGATGTCAATGAGCTTGTTTTTTTTCATGAAGGCTTGGAAGGAGTCATTATCCCCTTCAAGTTTGTAGATCCCACCTTTGTTTTCCTCTAGTGAATATATCATGTTGAAATCTAAAAGTTGGATCCAATGTTTTCCTACAAACCCTGGAGTGAGTTGAGGAAATCTGTTTTCTCATGTGAATGATGAGGTCCATACACATTGGTGATAAAGTCTGACATATTGGCTCTATTTGTTGAGAAGCAAGTTGTAAAACTTTGATATGTTGCAAATAAATTATCCATAATGATAGTAGCAAGATTCCATAGAATGGTAATCCTACCAGTCGTACCCTTGGCATCCAAGGCCATAGAAATCCATGTCTTCCAAATATTCCTAGAAATGATATCTAAAATTAATTAGAACACTTAGTTTCATGAATATTAGAAATATCTAGACATTTAGTAATTACCTTGTTTCACAAGAGCCGTTACTTTCTCTTGTTGTTAAGGCCTCTAATATTCCAAGAGAGAACTTTCATTGATAACTTGGGTTGGAGGAGGGTTGAAAAAATCCACAATAAAGGAATTTTTCTTGGATTTTACCAATATATTTTTGATTTCCTGAAGTAGATGATGATTGGGCTTGTGGCCTCTGCACTTTTCATCCTTAAGGGATTTCTTAGGCATCTTTGTCTTATTGGTTTGGACTCCTAGGGCCGTGGATGAGCTAGGATGAAGATGAGGTACATAATATCCTTTGTATTTTCTGTGCAGATATTTTCTGACCCATTGGATATGTTCAACCATGATGGTTTTGATGTCTTGATGTTGACATACATCCATGATGCTTTGAAGGTCAATTCCTTCCAATCCCACGTCCTTTGGATTTGGATCTATTTATTCCTCAATCTACAACTACATGTGTACATCTTCTAGTGGGGGCATGTCCAAAGTTATATCAATACATTTAGGACTTTAGGGATCTTTGTGGATGGATAAGGAGTCATATGATTTTCTATCTTTCAATCCTTAAGGGGGGGCTTAGAGGAAGGCTCTGGGATTGGATTTTCAGGTGATGGAAAAATAATATCATAATTGTTTTTCATGGATTGTGTTTGGTCGGGTGTTGGACAAGATTTTTGGATAAAATTAACTAAGTTTTGGAAACTGAACCATAATAGAGGAAAGATTAAAAGGGAAGGACTGGAGTGCATGAAAAGGGTGCATTTTTGCAGCGTAAAAGCAGGGAAAGCAACAGATCGATGCTAAAGAAGGAAAAATGTTATGACTCGTTAGGGTTTTGGGGGGACAAGTTTTCATTAGGGTTTTTATACCTAATTATAGGTATAAATATGTAAAGGGATGGGGACGATTAGGCTGCTTCTAGGAAGATATTAGGCTATTGTTGTTGTTGAGATTAAGAGATCAGGTTGTTCATGATTGACAAAGAGAGTTTACGTAGAGATAGGCTTACACTGCAGAGAGACTAAGGAGGTTTGGGGGTTACAATATGTTGTATCTTTTGTAAGCGCATTACGTAGGCCTGAGATGATTATTGCACAAATACTAATGTAAGAAGCCAACCATTATGGACGTATCCAAGGATTGGGTGAACCAAATTAAAATCATGTGTCTGATGTGTTTGTTGATGTGATTAATTGTGGATGTTATGTTTATGAATGATTATTATAGATATGTTTAACATATGGTTGATGTGCACTAATAATGCATGATTCAATAGGTTGGTTATGTCGTGATCTATGTTATACCAATTTGCACACTAGGTTTTAGGGTACTGGATGAATCTTGGATGGGTTAATGTTGCACAACTATTTTGGTAAAAGCAACGAACTGTTAGTTAATTGAACCCACACATAGGGTTTATTAACTGATAAAAATTAATAATTATTCACCCATATATTTAACATATGGTTGATGTACACTAATAATGAATGATTCAATAGGTTGGTTATGTCACGATCTATGTTATACCAATCTGCACATTAGGTTTTAGGGTACTGAATGAATCTTGGATGGGTTAATGTTGCACAACTATTATGGTAAAAGAAACGAACTGTTAGTTAATTGAAGCCACACATAGGGTTTATTAACTAATAAAAGGGTGTTGAATAAGGATAATGTGCATAGGGTGAATAATTATTAATGGCTATTGTAACACCCTATTTCCCCCAGTTTGTAATTATAACTATATTGGCCAAGGAACTATGGAAAACTCAAAGGTGTGAATGTTTGATTTAATGGACCTTTGTATAAAAGGTCAATGAATGTAAATTCTATTATTTTAATAGAAAATGGATACGTGTTTCATGACTACTAGAAAGGAGATGTGCTAAGAAGAGACCATGAATGCTATGAAAAGGTGATGGAGGGGACCAAGAATGGTTGCGTTAACCTCCACTGAACCAGTACTTTGTTGGATTTAAATGCTCAGGACCATAACAACCCTATGACCCAGGAATGAATTGCAGTCAAGCTGGTAGGTGGGAAGACCTCCTCAATATTTAATGAGGGGATGTGGATGATCGCCCATCTGTAATGATTCCATACCTGACCACGGACTGAGAATTCGAGCCACACACAATCTTGTTGAGGAAGGTAAGAAAGGAAGCGTGGTGGGTAGAGGAAGACCTACAAAGAGTGCAAAGACGAGAGTGGAAGCTCTCGGGTCCAAGGAAGGACTAAAAGAGGAAAGTGAGTTCTGATTGTAGAAAATAGAGACTGAGTCGGGAGAAGGAGAGTAACCTTCATCCCTATCTATTTCTGTACAGGGAGAAGGAGAGTAACCTTTGTCCCTAACTTCCATTGATCGGGAAGAAAAAGATTGAATTTCAAAGCATCGTGGTCTAAGCTTGGGGGTGGCTAGTGGTAAAGCCATTAGGAGTGATTGAGCCTATGGTTGGGTATAAATGAGCACCCCTTTCAGCAGTCGCATCATGCCTTATGGTTCTGATAAGTGTTTCATGCCTTGTGCTTTGAATTGGAAATAATGGATGCATGCATGTATTTATGTGTCTATAAATGGTTTCTGTATTTAAATGATTAAGTTATGAGTATGCGTTTGTTCACTTGAGAACTTATGCTTCTGCTTGATTTTCGATATGCACCAGTTTAATTCCTCGAAGGAGTTTCCCTAGGGAATTACAACATAGTTCCAGAGTTGTATCAAACCTCTAGGCACTGCTACCGTTTCTGTAACCTCACGAGTTTACCTTGCCTTGTTTCAGAGCTTAAAGTCCTGCGAGTTAGGGAGGCCTTCTCTTCAGGCCAGTAGTCTAAGAGACTTTGAAATCGCACCTAATTCCTTAACCTAAAACCCGACTAAGAGTAGGGTTAATAGCCCAAGAGTCATATGAAGGTCCATTCAACCTGGGTCTAGGAACCCTGCACTAAAGGAGTTATCTCATGAAGGTTTCAGAACCTCAAGAGCTCGAAGCTCTAAGATGTCAAATTTCATGATAGTCAAGTTACCCAAACTACCAGAGTAACAAGAACCGTAGATGACTTAAGAATCTGACAGCGGAGATGGATGTGAGCCGTTTAATGGGAGGAGAATCCATCCCGATCATCAGATCAACTCAAATACCCATTGGAGTTAACGAATCAAACACCAGTCACTCAATTAAATCGATGGTTGGGAATCATTGTGGAGTGCGAAGGTGAAACTAGCAGACATGCTAGTTCATGAACTACAATCAACCAACATCATTGATCTTGTTGGGAATGGAAGACCAATGACTAGGATTAGACTAGAGTTAGGTGAGCACTTCCCAAATTGTGGAGGTTGGAACTTGCAATCATTGTGAACCGTCGATCTGTGAATGAAGATAGATGGTGGGGAATCATTGCAAAGCACGAAGGTGAAATCAACGAACGCTCTAGTTTGTGGCCTGCAATTCACCAACGTCGTTGATCTCGTCGGACTGGATTATCAATGACTCCGGTTAGACTGAGTTGGGTGAGTACTTTTCAGATTGAGGAATTTGAGGTCTCAAATAAAGAGTGTGCATGTTGGGGCCCCACAACCACTGTGAACTATATATCGATGAACATGTCGGTATTGGTCGGATCATGACCGTTAGACCTAGAAAATTTTCTTGGTGGATAGTCGTGAGTTCCTTTGGAAATATGTGGAGTAATGAAGTCCTTCTATACCTTTGATCTGAGATAAAGGACACGTGTCGACAGATCATCGAATTCAAGTGTAATCACTCCGAGAGAGAGCGAGTGTGGAGAGGTTGAACCTCCCGAAGCCTGAAGAGACGAAGTGATTTGCAACTGTCGATCTTTGGGAGACACGCGTCGACAAATCATTGAATTTGGGTGTAATCACTCCGGGAGAGAGCAAGTGTGGAGAGGTTGAACCTCCCAAAGACGGAAGAGTCGAAGTGATTTGCAGTCATCTATCTGTGGGAGACACGACATCGACAGATCATTGACTTCAGGTGGAATCACTCCAGGAGAAAAGGGGATATGTTGAACAAGAACTCCTGAAGGCTGGAGAGCCAGAGTTCATCTAAGTCATCCATTAGCTGATTACAGGTTTCAATAGATCTTCCTTTTTAGGAGATAGCCACTTCAGAGGAAAGTGGGGCCATGCGAGTAAGGAATCTCAAACGCCGAAGTCCCAAAGTAAATCATGGCTGCCAATTTGAAAGAGATGCGTGTTTATAGATCATTGACTTTGGGCAAATTTAATCTGGGAGAAAATGTGGTGTGAGAGTCCAAACTACCAAACGTCGAAGTCTCGAAGTGGACCCAAGCCATTGATTTAGATGGATGCGTGGTGCCGAATCTGGAACTGCGGGTATGGAGTACTTTGGAGGAAAAAAAGTTGGAGTTCTCAGAACCTCCGAACGTTGACGCCCGAAGGAGATCATAATCGTCGATCACCAGGGACGTGTGGCGCACGATCCTTGACTCTGGAAGAAAGTACTTCGAGAGAATATAGTGTATACACTCAGAACTCCTGAATGCTGAAATCCCAAAGTGAATTAGGGCTGTCAAAAATCCCCGAGGACATGCAGCGTCAGATGCTGCACTTCGAAGGATTAGTACTCTAAAGGTTTTGCAAGGAGGTGCTTCGAATTCCGTCAAAGCCTGAAGGCCCGAAGTCATTGAGGGTCATTGATCTTTAGGGAGATTAGGGACCATTGATCCCTTCATGCCAGTTCGAAACTTCACCACTTTAGAGTTTAGAGGAATTGGCATGTGATGAATCAAAAACTCCTGAAGCCCAAAGTTCCGAAGTGCCAGAATAGGCACATTTGGCCTTGGTGTTCGGTCATATCCCATGGTCATATGCAATGTTCGCCGAAGAAAAAAACGAGGGGCTAGGCCCTGATTTCCAAATTAGAGACCATGGATAGAGGATTTGATTATTTAAGGGGAACGAAATTTTCACGCCCCACCATGAGTGTGTTACAAATTGGTATCAGAGCCATGTTACAACACTCGGCCTGCTTGGGCTCATGGACGAGTCACTTAAAAACCATATTTAGAGTACTTTTAAGAGTGACACCCTATCTTACCTCTTTCTTAAAGAGTCTGGTTAAACTTTTTTGAGGAAAAGAATGGAACTTTCTACTATGTGTGTGCATTAATAAATTTGAACTTTGTATTGTTCATAAACTAATAGACTGTTTACTAACAACAAGTTTTTTGTCAGCGCTCAAGCAGTCAGTAAATCATAGGAAAAATTCAAGTCTAAAGGATGGTGACGTGCTATGAAGCGGGGAATGACTCCCACAATAGAGATGAAGAATCTAATGAAAGGAGGGTGGTGGAATCCCCTCTAGATCTAGCTGAAACTGTAAGGAGCCTCAGGGTTGAATTACAGAGTTGCAAGGCCGACAACGAGAAATTTATAAAGGAGCAAGAAAAACAAACAAAAATTAACGTAGTCTTGCTGTAGAGCTTATCCAACATACAGAGGCAACCGCAGCATGAACTCGCAACCAGTCATGTGGACCGATGACATGTGAAGAGAAGTCAAAGTCCACCTGAGATCCGAAAACATGGCCCCATAAGCGACCATACTAAGATAAGTACCTAAAAGAAGGCCCAACCTGGAGGCAAGGGACACTCATCAGGAGAGTCCTCTAGAAAGGAAGCTCACAACTCCGAGGGATATTCTAGTAGAAAAAATAGCTCACATTCTCAAGGGAAAGGAAAGAAGAGAAAGCAATCCAAAAGTCATGATCCTGAAGAATTCAAGAAATCCAACCCACCCTCTTTCGATGGAGAGATTAAGAAAGGAGAAGAGGTTGAATCTTGGCCGCTTGGTTTAAAGAAGTACTTTAGAGTCCATGTCTACTCTGAAAACTTAAAGGCTTGAATAACCATCTTCAACCTAAATGGAAAGGCTTCCATTTGGTGGGAATACCTTAGGAATGTGAAGGGAGTCCATGAGAAGGACTTGTCATGGAAACAGTTCAAGAAATACTTCAGGAAGCAGTATCTGTTAGAGAAATACATGGATGGGAAAAATAAGGAGTTATATGAACTCAGGCTAGGAAAGTTCACCATAGATGCATATGTTAATAAATTCCTTGAGCTACTGAGTTATGTACCCTACATAAAGGATGAAAAGGTAAAAATGCAATGATTTATTAGTGGGTTACCTCAGACCTACCAGGATAGGATTGAGTTTGACGAACCAAATATCTTAGAAGAAACCATTTGGAAGGCGAGGTACTGTTATGAACAGTTCAAGAGTAAGACACAATCTCATGAGGATTGGAAGAAGAAGAGTAGTTTGGGATTCAAGAAGAAGGGGTTTAAATCCTCAAGATTTAAGAACTATGGGAAGGGTTCTAGGATGAACCTTCCTACTAGAAGTGTGTATCAACAAAATTTCCCCTCTCAGAGTGGAAACAAATCTTTTGAGGCAATCTCAGGAAAGACTAATAACCCAAAGAAATAACCCTTAAAATGTTTGGGTTATGGAGAAGATCATCGGCTGAGGGATTTTCCACACATGCAACATAACAATAGGAGAGTCTACAATATCCAAGAAGCTACCACCGTCAATGATGTGGCTAGGAGCATGCCACGAATTTATGCATCCTTAGACAATAATCAAGCCGACCACCAAGCTTCAGTGGTGGATATGGAAGGTATGATTGCCAACCATCTAGTTTCTATTTTAATTGACACTGGTTCTTATTTGAGTTATGTGGCCCCTCAGACTGTTGATAAGTGTAAACTGAAACCAGTTAGACATGTTAAGCTGTGGTTGTTACAACTAGCCACTGGGACCAAAGGAAAAATAGCAGAGGTCATACCATCTTTCCAATTCATCATGGATGGATTTCCCACCTGAGCGACCCTTAACATACTTCCCCTGGGATCTTATGACTTGTTGATTGGTATGGATTGGTTGGATGCTTATAAAACTAATTTGGACTGTTACCATAGAAATTTAGAATGTGTAATTGAATAAGGGAGAAATATAAGCCTCCAAGGGATTCATAAGCATGTTGCAGTGAGACAAATATCAACCCTTCAAATGAAAAAGTATTGTAGAAAGGGGTGTCCTTTATATGAAATACAGGTGTTGGAATCTATTGAGGATGACAAAACGAATATAGAGGACCACCCCATATTAAGAGAATATAAAGACGTGTTTCCAGAAGAGGTATCAAGTCTACCTCTAAGAAGATACATTGACTTCTCGATAAAACTTTCACCATCTAGAATGCCCTATAGGATGAGTACGCCAGAGCAAGTTGAGCTCAAGCTACAACTAAAGGAGATGATGAAAAAGGCTACATCCGACCCAGTGTATCTTCATGGGGAGCACCTGTCTTATTTGTGAAAAGGAAAGATGACACACTTTGACTGTGCATAGATTATAGAAAAATCAATAAGACAACCATAAAGAACAAGTACCTCTTACCAAGAATCGATGACTTGTTCGACCAATTGGGAGGTTCTTCCATTTTAGAAAATATTGCCTTAAGGTTTGGATACCATCATGTCCAAATTAAGGATGAAGACATCCATAAAACAACCTTCAGGATAAGGTATGGTCACTATGAATTTGTGGTGGTGCCATTTGGGTTAACCAATTCCCCCGCCACTTTTATGTTCTTGATGAATAATGTACTCAACAAATTTCTGGACAAATTTGTATTTGTTTAAATTGATGATATCCTAATATAATCCAAGAATAGAGAGGAGCACGAAGAACATCTTAGAATCATACTTCAAGTACTAAGAGAGCATCAACTCTACGCTAAGTTTAGCAAGTGCGACTTTTTCCAGAAGCAAGTCCATTACTTAGGCCATGTTATTTCTAAAGAAAGGGTGGTAGTAGACCCTGACAAGATCAAATCTATTATGCAATGGCCTTCCCCAAAGGATGTATCTGATATCAGATCCTTCATTGGATTAGCAGGATACTATAGAAGGTTCATAAAAGGGTTTTCCAAGATTGGCTATCCAATCACTGCCCTTCAGAAAAAAAGGGGGTTAAATTCACTTGGACATAAAAATGTGAAGAAAGATTTTAAGAACTGAAATACCTCCTGACCTATGCACCCGTGATGAAGATTTTAGACCTTGATAATGATTTCCTCGTGTGTACATATGCCTACAAGGAAGGAATCGAAGGATTCCTTATGCAAGAGGGACGTGTAATTTTCTACGCGTCCATGAAATTAAATGAGAATGAAATCAATTATGTGACCCATGACCTAGAGTTGTATGCCATAGTACATGCTTTAAAAATGTGGAGGCATTACCTCTTGGGTAGGAGATTTTTTCTTATGATAGACCATTGTGGGTTGAGGCACCTATTTGATCAACCAAAACTCAATGCCAGGAAATCTAGGTGGATGGCTCTTCTTAGTGAGTTTGATTTCGAAATCAAACACATCAAAGGAAAGGAAAATAGGGTGGTTGATTCCCTTAGCAAAAGTATAAAAATGATTCGCCTGGCAGTGGTAAGCACCTGTGAAACGGATGTCAGGCCGAAAGAGTCAGGAATTCACAAGAAACAAATGCATTATTCAAGACCATGACCTCATACCTAAGGCAAGAGCCTACAAGGATAAAGTATGAAGGCTACCAGATGCTCGATGAAGGCCTGCTGACTTACATAAACAAATTGTATATTCCAAACTGTGACAACTTGAATAGGTTCATAATGGATGAACTACATAAGAGACCATATACTGGTCACCTGAGATATCAGAAAATGATCACGACCACTAGGAAACAATTCTATTGGCTTGGATTGAATAAATACATAGATGACGATCTAGCTAAGTGCCTAGAATGCCAACAAGTTAAGGCAAAACACCAACATCTAGCAGGGTTGTTACAACC
Source organism: Picea sitchensis (assembly GCA_010110895.2). NCBI lineage: Eukaryota > Viridiplantae > Streptophyta > Pinopsida > Pinales > Pinaceae > Picea > Picea sitchensis. The sequence goes on along the minus strand of SNQJ01S0002319.1, from coordinate 83,001 downwards.
CCTACCAATCCCAGAATGGAAATGGGAAACCATCTCCATGGATTTCATCACCGAATTACCAAAGTCGACCAAGAAAAATGATGCCATCATGGTTGTGGTGGATAAACTGAGTAATTCTGCTCACTTTGTTCATGTCAAGTCAACTTGCAAGGCAATAGATATTGCCAACATATTCATGAAGGAGATATTCATACTGCATGGAATTCCTAGGGAAATTATATCTGACAGAGACACCAAATTCACTTCAAGCTTTTGGAAATCCTTAATGGATGGTTTTGAGACTAAATTGTTTTTCAACACATCCTATCACCCTCAAAATGATGGACAAACAGAAAGAGTAAGCCAAATATTAGAAGACATGCTAAGGATGCATGTAATGCATCAGCCTAAGAAGTGGGAATACTACCTACCATTGGTAGATTTTTCCTACAACAACGGTTATCAAGAATCCTTGAAGATGAGCCCTTTTGAAGCTCTCTATGATAGATAGTGAAAAATCCCAATCAGCTGGAGTAATCCAGTGGACAAAATTACCATCGGACCTGACATGATGAAAGAAATGGAAGAACAAGTGATTCAGATAAAGAAAAATCTGAAGATTTCTCAAGATAGACAAAAAAGTTACACCGATAGAAAGAGAACTCCGAAAGAGGTCAGGATAGGAGACCATGTCTATATTAGAGGTAGTCCTAGGAAGAGTTCCATGAGAATGGGATCTTGTGCCAAGATAGCACCTCGGTATTGTGGACCCTTTGAGGTATTAGATAGAGTGGGACTTGCAGCCTATAGGCTAGCAATCCCTCCCACAGTAAAGGCACATAATGTTTTCCATGTTTCATTATTGAAGAAATATGTACATGATTCTAATCATATAATTGACTGGTCTGTGATCCAGGTGGATTCGGAGGGATAATTCCTGCAAGAACCCCAATGCATACTAGACAGGAAGTAAACCTCACTCAGGAACTGAACCATTGCACAGGTAAAGGTGCAGTGGAAACACTTTGGCCCAGATGAGGCTACGTGGGAAATGGAGGATTCCATGAGACAGACATATCCCATTTTTTTTACTCATGTATATACATATCATGTTGAAAGATAGAACATCGGGGATGATGTTCCTTTGGGGGAGGGAATTGTGACACCTTGTTTCCCCCAGTTTGTAATTATAACTATATTGGCCAAGGAACTATGGAAAACTCAAAGGTGTGAATGTTTGATTTAATGGAACTTTGTATAAAAGGTCTGTTGTGCTTCTTATATGTTTAGTATAATGCACTCATTAATTATTAATCCAGGATTCGTAATCAACAGAGTTACAAGACACCAGTAAGAAAGGTAATTTGTAATGTCACGAGTATAGAATTAAACTAGATTATGCATGTTGGAAACAAATCACAATACCAAACTGCAATGCACTTTGGTTGTCTTTCACAGAGAGGCTATCCACTCCATTATGGAACATGCAAGTATGAGATGGAGTTGGTTTGATAGATCAACTCTGCTATCTGACCCA
>SNQJ01S0002319.1:69700-81435 GCA_010110895.2 Picea sitchensis | reverse complement strand
CTTCACTAGTTCTCCTTCAAATATGTCTGACCACTGCTACCAACATTCATGTCTAAAAACCAAATTCATAAAAACAGAGCATATGCAAAAACAGAGCAAGTAAAGATCTCTAAACAATTATATAATGGAAATCCTAGTCTAAGTTGTACTGCTATCATCTAGCAGAGTTAAAGCTTCAGCTGATTTAATGTTTACACTACTAAAAACAAATGCTAATGCTAATATACGAAGAGGCTGACCTTTGTTGGGAAGTAGGCCCTTGCCGCTTCAACAGGTCAACTACTGAAGTCTACAGGAGGCTTGTCTTCAACACACACATTACTCTCACTCACATTTCAAAACATAAAATCAAAACTTTTGCTAACAACTCAATTCAACTTAATCATAGATAATCAGAATATGGAGATAAATGACATTCTATTAATCTTCACACAGAATATGTTCTGTATTATCACACGCTTCTTCACATATTGGTAATATGCTAACTCTCCTCTTCTTCCACCATCCTTGCCACGACTATTTAATAGTCTTAATCGTGAAACACAAGGAGGTGAAGTGATTTGCAAATCAATCAGTTGTTAAATTCAATCATTCAGTTGCATCTTTAGCTTCATCCCCATGACACGAAGTGCATGAGGATGAGGCAATCAACAAACTATTCTTATCATAGCCTTGCTAAAGCAAATAGACATCCACCAATTGTCTTAGGCGAGATCTGGATCTTAACTTAGTGTATTAGGCTCTTCCATATTGGTACCAGATTGTAACAGGTAGATGGTACCGGATCATGACAATGCGCAAAAGGTGGTACCAGATCATGACAGTGCGTGGCCGTTGGTACCATATCACAACAGATGAGATTTTAGTACCAGATGCATTTGGTACCGGATTCAGATAGTGGTAGTCTTGGTGCACAGGTACTGGATAGCTGAGCTGGTATAGGAACGCTGGATATCTAGAGCTCAAAGATTTATATATGAAAAATTAAAGCATTAGTGCATGAAATATTTAATTTCTTAACTCTATAAACCACAAAATGCATGAATTAACCATACTTTACCTTATGACCTTATCACTGGCTAATGGTAGTGTTCTTATCATTCATCCAAGCTCTAGGTAGGCCAAAAAGGTATAGATGAAGAGTATAAAAGGGTAATGGGGATGTCAATTTTGGGTCTCAACAAGGTTGTTGAATGTAAATTATGTTATTTTAATAGAAAATGGATATGTGTTGCATGACTGCTGGAAAGGGGATGTGGTAAGAAGAGACCACAAATGCTATGAAAAGGTGGTGGAGGGGACCATGAATGGTTGCATTAACCTCCACCGAACCAGTACTTTTCTAGATTTAATTGCTCAGGATCATAACAACCCTCTCACCTAGGAATGAAATACAATTAGGCTGGTAGGTGGGAAGACCTCCTCAAGAGTTAATGAGGGGATGGGGCAGACCGCCCATCTGTAATGCTTCTAGACTTGACCACAAAATAGGAATTCGAGCCACACACAATCTTGCTGAGGAAGGTATGAAAGGAAGCATGGTGGGTAGAGGAAGACCTGCGAAGAGTGCAGAGAAGAGAGTGGAAGATCTCGGGTCCGAGGAAGGACTAAAAGAGGAAAGTGAGTTCTGATCGTAGAAAATAAAGACTGAGTCGAGAGAAGGAGAGTAACCTTCATCCCTATCTATTTTTGTACTGGGAGAATGAGAGTAACCTTCGCCCCTAACTTCCTTTGAGCAGGAAGAAAGAGATTGAATCTTAAAGCATCGTGGTCTAAGTTCGGGGGTGACTGCTGGAAAGGGGACGTGGTGAGAAGAGACCATGAATGCTATGAAAAGGTGGTGGAGGGGACCATGAATGGTTGCATTAACCTCCACCGAACCAATAATTTGCTAGATTTAATTGCTCAGGATCATAACAACCCTCTCACCTAGGAATGAAATACAATTACGCTGGTAGGTGGGAATACCTCCTCAAGAGTTAATAAGGGGATGGGGCAGACCACCCATCTGTAATGCTTCCAGATTTGACCACATAATAGGAATTCGAGCCACACACAATATTGCTGAGGAAGGTATGAAAGGAAGCATGGTGGGCAGAGGAAGACCTGCGAAGAGTGCAGAGAAGAGAGTGGAGGATATCGGGTCCGAGGAAGGACTAAAAGAGGAAAGTGAGTTCTGATCATAGAAAATAGAGACTGAGTCGAGAGAAGGAGAGTAACCTTCATCCCTATCTATTTTTGTACTGGGAGAAGGAGAGTAACCTTCGCCCCTAACTTCCTTTGAGCAGGAAGAAAGAGATTGAATCTCAAAGCATCGTGGTCTAATCTCGGGAGTGGCCAGTGGTAAATCCATTAGGAGTGACTGTGCCTATGGTTGGGTGGAAACACGCACCCCTTTTAGCAGTCGCATTGCACCTTATGGTTCTGATAAGTGTTTCATGCCTTGTGATTTGAATTGGAAATAATGGATGCATGCGTGTATTTATGTGTCTATAAATGGTTTATGCATTTAAATGATTAAGTTATGAGTATGTGTTTGTTCCCTCGAGAACTTATGATTTTTCTTGATTTTCAATATGTGCTAGTTTAATTCCTCGAAGTTGTTTCCCTAGGGAATTACAACACAGTTCCAGAGTTGGAGAAACCTCTGGGCACTGCTACCGTTTCGGTAACCTCACAAGTTTACCGTGCCCTGTTTTAGATCTTAAAGTCCTACGAGTTAGGGAGGCGTTCCCTTCAGACCAATAGTCTAAGAGACTTTGAACTCGCGCCCAAGTCCTTAACCCAAAACCCGAATAAGAGTAGGGTTAATAGCCCAAGATTCATCTGAAGGTCCATGTGACCTGGGTCTAGGAACCCTGCGCTAAAGGAGTTAGATCATGAAGGTTTTAGAACCTCGGGAGCTCGAATCTTTGAGATGTCAAATTTCATGATAGTCAAGTTACCCGAACTATCGAAGTAACAAGAACCGTAGATGACTTAAGAATTTGACAACAGAGATGGATGTGAGCCATTTAAAAGGAGGAGAATCCATCTCGATCGTCACATCGACTCAAATACCCACTGGAGTTAACGAATCAAATACCAGATGCTCGATTAAATCGATGGTTGGGAATCATTGCGAAGCGCGAAGCTGAAACTAGCGGACATGATAGTTCATAACCCGCAATAAACCAACGTCATTGATCTCATTGGGAATGGAAGACCAACAACCAAGATTAGATTAGATTCATGAGCACTTTCCATATTGCGAAGGTTGGACCCCGCAATCACTATGAACCATCGATTTGTGAATGAAGATCGATGGCGGGGAGTCATCGCGGAGTGCGAAGGTGAAATTAGTAGACGCGCTAGTTCGCGGCCCGCAATTCACCAATGTTCTTGATCTCATCGGATTGGAATATCAACAACTCCAGTTAGATCGAGTTGGGAGAGTACTTTTCATATTGCAGAAGTTGAGCTCTCTGATAAAGAGTGCGCATGTTGGGGCCCCGCAATCACTGTGAACCGTCGATCAACGAACACATCGGTATTGGCCGGATCATGATCGTCAAAACTAGAAAAGTTTCTAGGTGGATAGTCATGAGTTCCTTTGGAAATCTACAGAGTAACGAAGTCCTTCTATACCATTGATATGAGAGAAAGGACACGTGTCAGCAGATCATCGACTTCAGGTGTAATCACTCTGGGAGAGAGTGAATGTGGAGAGGTTGAACCTCCCAAAGCCCGAAGATCCGAAGTGATTTGTATTCATCAATATGTGGGAGACACATGTCGACAGATCATTGACTTCAGGTGTAATCACTCCGGGAGAGAGCAAGTGTGGAGAGGTTGAACCTCCTGAAGCCTGAAGAGACAAAGTGATTTGTAGCCATCGATCTGTGGGAGACATGTGTCGATAGATCGTCGACTTCGGGTGTAATCTCTCTGGGAGAAAAGGGGATATGTTGAACAAGAACTCCCGAAGGCCATAGAGCTAGAGTTCATCTGAGCCATCCATCAACAGAGGACAGGTGTCAGTAGATCATCCTTTTCGAGAGATAGCCACTTCGAAGGAAAGTGGGGTCACATGAGTAAGGACTCTCGAATGTTGAAGTCCCAAAGTAAATTGTGACGGTCGATTTGAAAGAGCTGTGCATCAATAGATCGTTGATTCCAGGAAAATTCACTTTAGGAGAAAAGGTGGTGTGAGTGTAAAGACTCCCGAACGTTGAAGTCCTGAAGTGGACCTTAGCCGTTGATTTAGATGGACGCGTGGTGTCAGATCTGGAACTGAGGGTATGAAATACTTCAGAGGAAAAAGAGTTGGAGTGCTTGGAACCTTTTAATGCCGAAGCTCGAAGGATATCGTAATCGTGGATCACCAGGGGCGCATGGCACATGATCCTTAACTTTGGAAGAAAGTACTTTAGGATAATAGAGTGTATACACTCAGAAATATCGAATGCGAAATATCGAATGCCAAAATATTGAAGTGAATCATGGTCGTAGAAAATCCTCAAGGAAACGTGGCGTCGGATGGTTCACTTAAGAGGACTAATACTCTAGAGGTTTTGCGAGGAGGTGCTTCAAATTCCATAGAAGCCTGAAGGCTCAAAGTCATTGAGGGTCATTGATATTGAGGGAGAGTAGGGACCGTTGATCCCTTCGCACCAGTTCATAACTTTGCCACTTCGGAGTTCGGAGGAATTGGTGTGTGATGAATCAAAAACTCTCGAAGATCGAAGTTCTGAAGCATCGGAATAGGCTCCTGTGGCCTTGGTGTTTGGTCATAGCCCATGGTCATATGCGATGGTTGCCGAAGAAAAACAAAAAGGGCTAGGCCCCGATTTCCAAATCAGAGACCATGGATAGAGGATTTGATTATTTAAGGAGAACAAATTTTTTACACCCTACCATGGGTGTGTTACAATTATGTTGATAGCCTCACATCCCCTCATCCCTACAAAAACTTGATTCTTGCAGCCCCAATAGATGCCTCGGGTGAGACTTCACTTGCATGAAGGTGATGCTGAAAGAGACAATATCTAAAGGCTTTGTTGGTTGAATAAATTGAACTGAGAGTCTTATAACTGCATTCCAACACTGGACATGAAGGGGAAGGTTTGCTACCAAGTCTTCTTAGATTTATGATTTTGGTGAATCCTTCCTCATATTTCTCAGGATCTTCCTTGGGAGGTTTGGAGGATTGATAAGCATAAAGTATCTTTAAATATGGTCATGTTCATCACAACGGAGGCATTGAAATAGAATATATTCATAACCTAGGGTTTGGAGCCATTCCATGTCCTAATAAGAGGTACAAATGGAGTTCAAGATGGGAATAAAGGCATTCATATATGCAAATCCTAGCATAAGTCAAGTACCATCCTTGCTTGGTAATTTAAGACATTTTAACATATGTGCCAAGGGTTTTTTTGATTCTAGCCAAAATTTATTCATCCCATAATTCTTGAGGGAGAGAATAGAGATGAACCCAAACCAGGGTATAGGTGAAGTCTTCCTTGTATGGATTAAATTTTTCCATCCAATATCTCAAGTGTATCCCAACTAATCTAAAGAAATATGGCCCATCCTCAAAGATCCTCTCTTGATCCTGCAGATTATGGAAGATGGAAGTGAAGAATCCTTAATTTAGAGCCTAGATTTATATCAAATATTCCCCGGGGTTTCCAATGAGTATCGATCTAGGAAAATAGATCTTGTTTCATGCGATAGATCCCCATGAATTTCCATATTACTGCATGATATTGCATGTATTGAACATAACTACTTAGCCTTTCACAACATATTTCATACTTGGGTATGTTATATGATTTTGGAATGCAATGGCCTAGTTTCCATTTGGGTCCTTCCTCCAATACTGGGATTTGATCTACCATCGAGATGTATTCCACCTTCTTAGTGCTGTCCACTCCTTTACTTGAGTGATCAGGTCTTGGGGGAGCATTAGGGTTCCCTCTGCTTGGATTTCAACTTTATCCTATTATAATATTTTTGAAAGAAGGGGGTTTTGACCTTCACCCATGCCCTTCCATAGATTCCATCAGCCCGAGGACCACACACGATGATGTGTTTTTATTATATGGTTTCCTCATAGCTCATTTATAATTACATGAGGGTGGGATTTGATCCACTTATGTTTCAAAAGTTGTGCAATGATAATTTTTTTTATGAATTATAATATGTTTTTATTTTATTTTATAATTTTGATTGGAAGAGTATATAGTTTTTAATGCCCTTCCTAATAGAATATTTTCTTTTGAATTTTGATTGGAAGAGTATACATTTTTTAATTCTCTTCCTAAAAAACGTATCAGTAAAAGGAGTTCATTTGATTATTAAAAGAACCACATTTTTAAAAGGAGTTCATTTGATTGTTAAAAGCACCACATTTGTAAAAAGGAGTTTTTTGAAACCACATTTTAAAGGGTAATAAGGTATATAATTTTGAAAATATTTGTAAATTAGGTATAAGATGTATTCATATATTTTGTGTACAAAATCCTGGCTATAGATCTAGAATTATGATACAAATTTGTTTTTTTTTGGACAGTGTCATAGACCCACCTGAAGTTGAATAAGGGGGTTTTATGGATCTTTGTGTGTGTTTCATGATGACTATCAAGGTCTTGTGATATTGTTGGAGAATTTTGATTATATTTCTCTTTTTTGGAAACAAGCAAACACACATAAAGTAACATAAATCAATTTGATATATAGAATCAATTCCTCTAATATAAACAAGGCAAGCGATGGGTTAAAGCAAATTGCACTTGAAGATAAATCGACTCCAAACTTTGAAGTATGTTACTTAATACACATAAGGAGGTTTTTGAAACCACTTTTTAAAGGATTATAAGGTGTATAATTTTGATAATATTTGTAAATTGGGTGTAAGATGTTTTTAGAGATGTCATTTACAAAATCGTGGCTGACAAATCTAGAACCGTGATACGATTTTTTTTGGATAATGTCCTAGACCCACCCAAAGTTGAATAATGGGGCTTTATGGATATTGTGTGTTTCATGATGACTATCTATGCATTGTGATATTGTTGGAACCTTTTGATTATATTTTTAATTTTTGGACACAAACACACACACACACACACACACACATAAAGCACTTTCATATATAGAATCAATCACTCTAATATAAAGAAGGGAAGCAATGGGTTAAGTTAATTTGGACCTAAAAATAAATAGACACTAGAATTGAAGTATTTTATATAATATTGTTGGGGAAGAGGGTGGAACATGACATGAAAGAGTTTGAAGACAAAGTGTCGTGTCTAAAGACATTGTTACAACACTTAAGTAAAACACATTTTGATCAAAACATCACAGTGCATGTTGCACATATTGAACCACATGATATATTGCACAATATACATTATTGATAAAGACCCAATAGGTCTTCTTTTATAGTCTCAATATCTAACCAAATTCCATAGAATCCAAAAGATATTGTCCACAAGTAACCATCATTTGTTAGAGTTGACTCCACCAAATCCACTTTGTTGAGTCATCTCGACAAGGACGCTTGACCCAATCACCTATGCTTCCAAATTGTAGTCTATTTACAGACTGGTCAATCCACCACCTGAATATATTTGACTATTGGTCGACTCTTCGATGAAAACACATGTCAACTACTGGACCGACTAGTGGAGTGTGTTGGTCGATTTCCCGATCGATTGTATCCAGATGTTGGTCAATATCTCGACCAATTGAACCCAAGATATGTGTGATGAACCATCAATGATTGATGTTCCAACATCCCCCCATCAACTGATATATCTGAATATTCGGGAGGTGAAATTACTTCATTAGGACACCCCCCCGTAATTGTAGCTTCTTGAAGTCCAAGAATCATGCATAGCTTGATAAATCTGACTTCAGCTAAAGGTTTGGTGAATATATCAACAACCTAATATTTTTTTCTGCAATATTCAATAGAGACAATGTTCTCATGAACCAACTATCTCAAATAGTGAGCATGGAGCTGAACATGCTCCATCTTACTGTGGGAAACAATATTGTCAACAACCTATATTGCACTCTAGTTATCACAATAGATTGTAGTCGAGGTCTGAAGAAGAAATCCAAGTTCTCCCAAAAGTTAGTGAATCCATATGGATTCAATAAATTCTTGAATGACGCCACAATATTATTCTTCTGTAGTCTACATGGAGACTAACTTCTATTTCTTGCATGACCACACCAACAGTCCTATCCTATAGAAAAACAAATAGCCAGAAGAGGACTTTTGATCATCATTGTTGCCAACCCAGTTTGACTCGGTGAAGCTGACCAACGAATATGAACTTAGACAATACCAGATACCAAAATGAGTGGCACCCTTGATATAGAGAACAATTTGTTTGACTTATTTCTAGTGGCTTTCTTTAGGGTCCTACATAAGTGGAGAAATCACACTAACAAAAAAGGAAATGGCAGGTCAAACATGAGTAAGATAAATAAGACTACCACCCAATTGTATATAAAGTGTATCATTAATTGTGGGTGTTTGATATGATTTGGTAATCTTTACTCTAGAATGAAAAGGAGTAGAAAAAGGATTTCAATCAACCATCTCAAAACCTGTCAACATATCCACCACATATTTTGATTGAGAATTAAAAAATCCATCACAAAGTGGTAATACTTGAAGACCTAAAAAATAATGTAGAGTACCAAGGTATGTCATGTCAAATGATTCAACAAATTGTTTATTCAATCTAAGGATGAGATCATTATTATTTCCAGTAATGGGTAATTCATCTACATATACAAAAAAAATTAAAGTGTCTCCATTGGTATGGAGTACATACAAGTTGTGATTAGATTCACGCCGTTTGAAACCAAGTATAAGAAAGAAACTGCCAATCTTAGCATACCAACCTTGGGGATCCTGCTTCAAACCATAAAGTGAATTCTTCAATCAACACACAAAATTTGAATCTGTCACAAAACTAAGTGGATTTCCATGAAAATTTCTTCAGATAGGTCTCCATGAAGAAAAACAATTATTACATCCATTTGATGTATTTTCCATCCAAAATGAGTAGCAAGGGAAAAAATTAGTCGAACATAATTCATCTTTGCGACAGGGGAAAATGTTTCAGTGTAGTCAATTCCTTCTTGTTGAGAAAATCCCTTTGCAACTAGGCATTCTTTATGTCACTCAAAAACACCTTCAAATATAAATTTGGTCCTGTAGGCCCATCGACATTTCACAATGTTCTTTCCTTGTGGTTGGGGAACTAAGTCCCAAGTATGATTCTTTGAAAAATAATCAAGTTATGCCTTCATGCCTTTCTCCTATTCAGGTCATCCTTCAACATTTGAGTAGGTGACAGGGTCAAAAATTTCAAGTACACAAGTCATCAAGGAATCACTGACATGTTTCTTTTAACGTTGAGTTTGTTGTTCGGAGGAGGCATCTCCAACATCATCTCCAGAGGCTTCAATTGCCTTGGAATACCATCGGGTTAGAAAAGAAACAAGTGAACTATGGGTCACATCAACAGGTGGATCATAATTCAGAGAGTTTTCAGTTGACAGACCAGTCATAATAGAGGACATCAGACTAGTCGACATGGAGGTCGACTGTCGAGTCGAAACAGGGAGTTAGTTAAACTATCTAGTTGAAGGAATAAAACATGGAACAAGAGCATAAATGTCAAATACAACATCAAATGGATCATCCTGCAACAATCTAGAGGAGGAATTCAACAAATTAATTCTAGAAAAATTGTCATCAAATCATACATTTCATCTAATAATGATTTGTCATTTGACAAGATCAAACAATCGATAGGATTTTGTCTTTTCAGAGTATCCCATCATGATTCAAGCATGACTCTTTTCATCCAACTTATTTATGAAATCATTAGGAATTTGAGCTTAGGAAACACATCCAAACAGATGGAGGTGGTTGACTGAAGGCTTCTTCACATACCATCATTTGATTGGAGTTATTGAAGGAACAACTCAAGTCAAAATGTGATTAAGAAGATAGTTTTCACAGTATAGCGATTCATCCCATAAGTGAGGAGGAAAATCCTTAGCCTGCAAAATGCATCTATCCATCTCGACTAACGTCTGGTTTTTGCGATCTGTGATGAAATTCTACTGAGGTGTATGAGGAACCAACCGCTGCTAGTCAATACCAGATCAAAGTAGCTATTCTTCAAACGGTTGTTTTACATACTCACCACCATTGTCTAATCTAGGGAATTTGATAGGTCAACCACATTGATTCTCAACAAAGGCCCAAAACTCCTTGAACTTTTCAAAGACAAGGTTCTTATTATTCATAAATTAAACCCATATAAAGTGAGAAAAATCATAAATGAACGTTAAAATGTACCTTGTACTTGCTAGTGAAGGTAAATTAATGCAACATACATCACTTTGAACCAATTCCAACAAGTTTTGTGCTTGCCTTGCCTTACCAGAGTTGAATGGTTCCTCATGATGATTCCCAAGCACAAAACCCTTACAAATTCCTTCAAGGGGGGACACTTTCGACAAACCAACAACAATGTTCTAAGTTTCCAGTGGCTGTAGAATTCGTAAATTTAAGTGTCTAAGTTGCTCATGCCAAATTTGACTTCACTTGTCAATCTGAACAACAAGTGCATTAAATTTGGATTAAGGTCGAGTTGTGTCACAAAACATGTACAAATTGTCTATTGGGTCAAGAATCCTTCCAATGACAATCGACATACCTCTCTTCCAGTCATGAACATAGAACCGATCTGGCCAAAATTCCACAATCTTTCCTATCTATGTCAGCTGAGAAATGAAAAAAAGATTTGCATTGAGATTTGGCACATGATAGACGTCTAAAATCTTCCCATGTCGATAAGAAACATCACCCTGACCAACAACATCTAGAGAAAAATCATCAGCAACATATTTTTTCCTCTCCTTATCTTAATTTGATTACATGAATAAGGAGGAATCCTTATCCATGTGATGGGTGCACCTAGATTTGACTACCCATTCATTCTATGCAGAATGTGATAACAAGGCCTGAGAAGTCCTGACTTGGAAGGTGAAATTATTAGCAGGTCGACGCACAATGGATACATCTCCTTCAAGGAATTTTACCTTCTCCTCGAAATCGTCTCTCTTCTTATAGCATACTTTCTCCACATGTCCAGTATTTCGACAATACTAAGTTGTCTTCTTCCTTTGACTTTGTTGGAGGGAATATAACTATCTCTACAGATTCTGGTCATGGTATGCAAGTTTTTGTGTAGAGGTATCAAATCGTACTCTATCCCTGGGATCCATATTTCCATTTACATTGAGCAAGTGAACTTGGTGTTTACCACCAATCTTTCCTTTTTCAAGCAAATTGTATTGCTCAGTAATCAAAATACCATAGAAATATTCAAAGGTGTAATCCTTACTATATTCCTTGTGTGCTTTCCATTTTGTTACCCATGATTTTGGTCGTCATGATGATGGTGTACTCAGGCTCTTCATTAGAACTTTCTCCTGAGAAAAGTTACCTTCATCTCTTTCCAGAAATCATATTTTTGAGGACTGTTTGCAGGCTGCTAGTATATCTGCCTGCGAGAATGCATGATTCTCGCAGGCTACCTTAAGCCAGGGTGCGAGAAGTTCACACTGTGTTGAACTGCTAGGGTGCGAACTCTTTCTAAAGCAAGGAAAAAGATGAATTCTCGATGCTTCTAGAAGGGAATCTTCTAGAA
>SNQJ01S0002319.1:38370-69650 GCA_010110895.2 Picea sitchensis | reverse complement strand
ACCTTCTCTGTCACCTGGACAGTCCTTCGGCTGCTAATCTCCCTTGCCTTGGGTTACAGGAACAGGCCGGACCGGAAGTCTCCGAGCTCGGTGGCAACTGCAGGGTTCCTTCCAGGAGTCCTCTCCTTCCTTCCCACACTCTCTCACCTGGAGAGAATCTCTCACAGGCCAACAACTTGTTCTTCCAACCTCAATCACCTCTCTCACCTGGAGAGAGCATTGCACCACTGGCCAACAAGACCTCACGCAGTCCAGCACTGCGTGGTCACAACAACTCATGAGGAAAATAGGCACGGGCTTCCCAACAGGTTCAGCAATGGCTGGTCACTTCTATTTCCCAATCCGCCAGCATAGAATAGACTCACGCTCTGGTTTTCGGGGATGCGTGACAAACAATCCACACAGGGTCAACACATTTTTGAACTGTTCAGACAGGGGTGGTACCTGCTCTCTCAGAAGTCAACCCAGGCTTTTCGGCTTTCAGGGATGCACCAAGGCATTCTTTTGCAGAGGTCCGATCGTTTACCTTCAGACCGTCAGGTAGAATGGAGGAGAGCCCTCTCACGGCTCCTCCTAGCTGTTTTATTTGCATGCACCAGGGCTGACACTTGTCACCCTTGGAACTGCATGCGTTCCATCAACATGCATCCCCTTTTGCACGCTTACCCTTTCCAAAACTTAGGATGCAATGAAACATAAAATGCACATGTTCTTTTGGAATAATATTAAAATATTATTCCCAGGCTTAAGCCCCCTAGGCTTATCACTTGGCCCTTTTCCCACCTTCCAGCCCCTAATTCCTTGCCCACTCTCTGGATGCTCAGTCCCCCTTCACTCATTCATCATGGTCGGTCTGCACCTGGTGGTGTTTATATTTTATTAAATGTTCTGCATACATACAAGTACAACAACAGGCTCCTGACCTTCAACACTTAGGCTCCCTGGCCTAAAAAAAACACATAAGCCTCTAGCTTATAAAAACTTGGCTCACCAGCCTATAAAACATAATTACAATTCTTTTCAGAACATGGTTTACAACGGGGCTTGACCTTGGGGACACTACAGTAGATGACTTAAGAATCTGACAATAGAGATGGATGTGAGCCATTTAATAGTAGGAGAATCCATCTCAATCGTCAGATCGACTCAAATACCCACTGGAGTTAACGAATCAAATACCAGCTGCTCAATTAAATCGATGGTTGGGAATCATTGCAAAGTGCGAAGGTGAAACTAGAGGACATGCTAGTTCACGGCCTGCAATAAACCAACGTCGTTGATCTCATTGGGAATGGAAGACCAAAAACCAGGATTAGACTAGAGTCGTGAGCAATTGCCAAATTGCGGAGGTTGGACCCCACAATCACTATGAACCGTCGATTTGTGAATGAAGATCGATGGTGGGGAGTCATTGCGGAGTGCGAAGGTGAAATTAGGAGACACTCTAGTTCGCAGCCTGCAATTCACCAACGTTGTTGATCTCATCGGACTGGAATATCAACAACTCCGGTTAGATCGAGTTGGGAGAGTACTTTTCATATTACAGAAGTTGAGCTCTCTGATAAAGAGTACACACGTTGGGGCCCCGCAATCACTGTGAACCATCGATTGACGAACATGTCGGTATTGGCCGGATCATGACCGTCAAAACTAGAAAAGTTTCTAGGTGGATAGTCATGAGTTCCTTTGGAAATCTGCAGAGTAACGAAGTCCTTCTATATTGTCGATTTGAGAGAAAGGACATGTGTCGACAGATCGTCGACTTTGGGTGTAATCACTCCAGGAGAGAGCGAGTGTGGAGAGGTTGAACATCCCAAAGCCCGAAGAGACAAAGTGATTTGTATTCATCAATATGTGGGAGACACACGTCGACAGATCATTGAATTCGGGTGTAATCACTCCAGGAGAGAGCGAGTGTGGAGAGGTTGAACCTCCCAAAGCCTGAAGAGACAAAGTGATTTGCAACCATCGATCTGTGGGAGACATGCGTCGACAGATCGTCGACTTCAGGTGGAATCTCTCTGGGAGAAAAGGGGATATGTTGAACAAGAATTCCCGAAGGCCATAGAGCTGGAGTTCATCTGAGCCATCTGTCAGCAGAGGACATGTGTCAGTAGATTTTCCTTTTCAGGAGACAACCACTTCGAAGGAAAGTGGGGTCAAGCGAGTAAGGACTCTCGAACACCGAAGTCCCAAAGTAAATTGTGACCATCGATTTGAAAGAGCTGTGCGTCGATAGATCATTGATTTCAGGAAAATTCACTCTGGGAGAAAAGGCGGTGTGAGTGTCCAGACTCCCGAACGTCGAAGTCCCAAAGTGGACCTCAGTCGTTGATTTAGATGGATGCGTGGTGTCAGATCTGGAACTGTGGGTACGAAGTACTTCGGAGGAAAAAGAGTTGGAGTGCTTGGAACCTCTGAATGCCGAAGCCCGAAGGATATCATAATCGCCGATCACCAGGGGCACATGGCGCACGATCCTTGACTCCGGAAGAAAGTACTTCGAGATAATAGAGTGTATACGCTCAGAAATATCGAATGCCAAAATCCCGAAGTGAATCATGATCGTAGAAAATCCCCGAGGAAACGTGGCGTCAGATTGTTCACTTTAGAGGATTAGTACTCTAGAGGTTTTGCGAGGAGGTGCTTCGAATTCTGTTGAAGCCTGAAGGCTCGAAGTCATTGAGGTTCATAGATCTTGAGGGAGAGTAGG
Organism: Picea sitchensis; assembly: GCA_010110895.2. Lineage (NCBI taxonomy): Eukaryota > Viridiplantae > Streptophyta > Pinopsida > Pinales > Pinaceae > Picea > Picea sitchensis. Next base: position 66,937 of record SNQJ01S0002319.1, on the reverse strand, counting down.
GACCGCTGATCCCTTTGCGCCAGTTCATAACTTCGCCACTTCGGAGTTTGGAGGAATTGGCGTGTGATGAATAAAAAACTCCCGAAGACCGAAGTTCCGAAGCATCAGAATAGGCTCCTATGGCCTTGGTGTTCGGTCATAGCCCATGGTCATATGCGATGGTTGCCAAAGAAAAACAAAAGGGGCTAGGCCCTGGTTTCCAAATTAGAGACCATGGATAGAGGATTTGATTATTTAAGGAGAACAAAATTTTTACACCCTACCATGGGTGTGTTACAGTTATGTTGATAGCCTCACATCCCCTCATCCCTACAAAAACTTGATTCTTGCAGCCCCAGTAGATGCCTCGGGTGAGACTTCACTTGCATGCAGGTGATGCCGAAAGAGACAATATCTAAAGGCTTTGTTGGTTGAATAAATTGAACCGAGGGTCTTATAACTACATTCCAACATTGGACATGAAGGGGAAGGTTTGTGACCAAGTCTTCTCAGATTTATGATTTTGGTGAATCCTTCCTCATCTTTCTCAGGATCTTCCTTGAGAGGTTTGGAGGATTGAGAAGCATAAAGTATCTTTAAATATGGTCATGTTCATCACAACGATGAAATTGAAATAGAATATATTCATAACCTAGGGTTTGGAGCCATTCCATGTCCTAATAAGAGGGACAAATGGAGTTCAGGATGGGAACCGAGGCATTCATATATGAAAATCCTAGCATAAGTCGAGTACCATCCTTGATTGGTAATTTAAGACATTTTAACATATGTGCCAAGGGTATTTCTGATTCTAGCCAAAATTTATTCATCCCATAATTCTTGAGGGAGAGAATAGAGATGAACCCAAACCAGGGCATAGGTGAAGTCTTCCTTGTCTGGATTAAATTTCTCCATCCAATATCTCAAGTGTATCCCAACTAATCTAAATAAATATGGCCCATTCTCAAAGATCCTCTCTTGATCCTGCATATTATGGAAGATGGACGTGAAGAATCCTTTAGAGCCTAGCTTGATATCAAATATTCCCCAGGGTTTCCAATGAGTATCTATCTAGGAAAATAGATCCTGTTTTGTGTGATAGATCCCCATAAATTTCCATATTACTGCATGATATTGCATGTATTGAACATAACTACTTAGCCTTTCACAACATATTTCATACTTGGGTATGTTATATGATTTTGGAATGCAGTGGCCTAGTTTCCATTTGGGTCCTTCCTCCAATACTGGGATTTGATATACCATTGAGATGTCTTCCACCTTCTTAGTGTTGTCCACTCCTTTACTTGAGTGATCAGGTCTTGGGGGATCATTAGGGTTCCCTCTTCTTGGATTTCAACTTTATCCTATTAGAATATTCTTGAAAGAAGGGGGTTTTGACCTTCCCCCATGCCCTTCCATAGATTCCATCAGCTCGAGGACCACACACGATGATGTCTTTTTCTTCTATGGTTTCCTCATAGCGCATTTATAATGACATGANTATAGTTTTTAATGCCCTTCCTAATAGAATATTTTCTTTTGAATTTTGATTGGAAGAGTATACATTTTTTAATTCTCTTCCTAAAAAGTGTATCAGTAAAAGGAGTTCATTTGATTATTAAAAGAACCACATTTTTAAAAGGAGTTCATTTGATTGTTAAAAGCACCACATTTGTAAAAAGGAGTTTTTTGAAACCACGTTTTAAAGGGTAATAAGTTATATAATTTTGAAAATATTTGTAAATTAGGTATAAGATGTATTCATATATTTTGTGTACAAAATCCTGGCTATAGATCTAGAATTATGATACAAATTTGTTTTTTTTTTGGACAGTGTCATAGACCCACTTGAAGTTGAATAAGGGGGTTTTATGGATCTTTGTGTGTGTTTCATGATGACTATCAAGTTCTTGTGATATTGTTGGAGACTTTTGATTATATTTCTCTTTTTTGGAAACAAATAGACACACATAAAGTAACATAAATCAATTTGATATATAGAATCAATTCCTCTAATATAAACAAGGCAAGCGATGGGTTAAAGCAAATTGCACTTGAAGATAAATCGACTCCAAACTTTGAAGTATGTTACTTAATACACATAAGGAGGTTTTTGAAACCACTTTTTAAAGGATTATAAGGTGTATAATTTTTAAAATATTTGTAAATTTGGTGTAAGATGTTTTTAGAGATGTCGTTTACAAAATCGTGGCTGGCAAATCTAGAACCGTGATACAATTTTTTTTGGATAATGTCCTAGACCCACCCAAAGTTGAATAATGGGGCTTTATGGATATTGTGTGTGTCATGATGACTATGGATGCATTGTGATATTGTTGGAACCTTTTGATTATCTTTTTAATTTTTGGAAACAAACACACACACACACACACATAAAGCACTTTCATATATAGAATCAATCACTCTAATATAAAGAAGGGAAGCAATGGGTTAAGATAATTTGGACCTAAAAATAAATAGACACTAGAATTGAAGTATTTTATATAATATTGTTGGGGAATAGGGTGGAACACGACATGAAACAGAGAGGAACACAAATTTTGAAGACAAAGTGTTGTGTCTAAAGACATTGTTACAACACTTAAGTAGAGCTCATTTTGATCAAAACATCACAGTGCATGTTGCACATATTGAACTGCATGATATATTGCACAATATACATTATTGATAAAGACCCAATGGGTCTTCTTTTATAGTCTCAATATCTAACCAAATTCCATAGAATCCAAAAGATATTGTCCACAAGTAACCATCAGTTGTTAGAGTTGACTCCACCAAATCCACTTTGTTGACTCATCTCGACAAGGATGCTTGACCCAATCGCCTATGCTTCCAAATCGTAGTCTATTTCTGGATTAGTCAATCCACCACCTGAATATATTTGACTATTGGTCGACTCTCCGACGGAAACACATGTCAACTACTCGACCGACTAGTGGAGTGTGTTGGTCGATTTCCCGATGGATTGTATCTAGATGTTGGTCAATATCTTGATCAATTGAACCCAAGAGATGTGTGATGAACCATCAATGATTGATGTTCCAACATCCCCCCATCAACTGATATCTCTGGAGATTTGGGAGGTGAAATTACTTCATTAGGACACCCCCCCATAATTGTAGCTTCTTGAAGTCCAAGAATCATGCATATCTTGATAAATCTGACTTCAGCTAAAGGTTTGGTGAAGATATCAACAACCTAATATTTTTTTCTGCAATATTCAATAGAGACAACGTTCTCATGAACCAACTATCTTAAATAGTGAGCACGGAGCTGAACATGCTCCATCTTACTGTGGGAAACAATATTGTCAACAACCTATATTGCACTCTAGTTATCACAATAGATTGTAGTCGAGGTCTGAAGAAGAAAGCCAAGTTCTCCAAAAAGTCAGTGAATACATACGGATTCAATAACTTCTTGAATGATGCCATTATATTATTATTATGTAGTCTACATGGAGACTAACTTCTATTTCTTGCATGACCACACCAACAGTCCTATCCTATAGAAAAACAAATAGTCAGAAGAGGATTTTTTATCATCACTGTTGCCAACCCAGTCTGACTCGGTGAAGTTGACCAACGAATATGAACTTAGACAATACCAAATACCAAAATGAGTGGCACCCTTGATATAGAGAACAATTTGTTTGACTTATTTACAGTGGATTTCTTTAGGGTCCTACATAAGCGGAGAAATCAAACTAACAAAAAAGAAAATGGTAGGTCCAACATGAGTAAGGTAAATAAGACTATCGACCAATTGTATATAAAGTGTATCATTAATTGTGGGTGTTTGATAGGATTTGGTAATCTTTACTCTAGAATGAAAAGGAGTAGCAAAAGGATTTCAATCAACCATCTTAAAACCTGTCAACATATCCACCACATATTTTGATTGAGAATTAAAAAATCCACCATAAAGTGGTAATACTTGAAGACCTAAAAAATAATGTAGAGTACCAAGGTATGTCATGTCAAATGAGTCAACAAGTTGTTTATTCAATCTAAGGATGAGATCATTATTATTTCCAGTAATGGGTAATTCATCTACATATACAACAAAAATTAAGGTGTCTCCATTGGTATGAAGTACATACAAGTTGTGATTAGATTCACACCGTTTGAAACCAAGTATAAGAAAGAAACTATCAATCTTAGCATACAAACCTTGGGGATCCTGCTTCAAACCATAAAGTGACTTCTTCAGTCAACACACAAAATTTGAATCTGTCACAAAACTAAGTGGATTTCCATGAAAATTTCTTCAGATAGGTCTCCATGAAGAAAAACAATTATCACATCCATTTGATGTATTTTCCATCCAAAATAAGTGGCAAGGGAAAGAATTAGTTGAACATAATTCATCTTTGCGACAGGGGAAAATGTTTTAGTGTAGTCAATTCCTTCCTGTTGAGAAAATCCCTTCGCAACTAGGCATTCTTTATGTCACTCAAAAACACCTTCAAATATAAATTTGGTCCTGTAGGCCCATCGACATTTCACAATGTTCTTTCCTTGTGGTTGGGGAACTAAGTACCAAGTATGATTCTTTGAAAAATAATCAAGTTATGTCTTCATGTCTTTCTCCTATTCAGGTCATCCTTCAACATTTGAGTAGGTGATAGGGTCAAAAGTTTCAAGTACACAAGTCATCAAGGAAACACTGACATGTTTCTTTTAACGTTGAGTTTGTCGTTTGGAGGAGGCATCTCCAACATCATCTCCAGAAGCTTCAATTGCCTTGGAATCCCATCCGGTTAGAAAAGAAACAAGTGAACTATGGGTCACATCAACAAGTCGATCACAATTCAGAGAGTTTTCAGTCGACAGACCAGTCATAATAGAGGACATCAGACTAGTCGACATGGAGTTCGACTGTCGAGTTGAAACAGGGAGTTAGTTAAACTATCTGGTTGAAGGAATAAAACATGGAACAAGAGCATAAATGTCAAATACAACATCAAATGGATCATCCTGCAACAATCCAGAGGAGGAATTCAACAACTTAATTCTAGAAAAATTATCATCAAACCATACATTTCATCTAATAATGATTTGTCGTTTGACAGGATCGAACAATCGATAGGATTTCATCTTTTCATAGTAGCCCATCATGATTCAAGCATGACTCTTTTCATCCAACTTATTTATGCAATCATCAAGAATTTGAGCCTAGGAAACACATCCAAACAGATGGAGGTGGTTGACTGAAGGCTTCTTCACATACCATCATTTGAATGGAGTTATTGAAGGAACAACTCGAGCCAAAATGTGATTAAGTAGATAGTTTTCATAGTATAGTGATTCATCCCATAAGTGAGGAGGAAAATCCTTAGCCTGCAAAATGCATCTATCCATCTTGACTAACGTCTGGTTTTTGTGATCCGTGATGAAATTCTACTGAGGTGTATGAGGAACCAACCGCTGCTAGTCAATACCAGATCGAAGTAGCTATTCTTCAAAAGGTTGTTTTACATACTCACCACCATTGTCTGATCTAGGGAATTTGATAGGTCAAGCACATTGATTCTCAACAAAGGCCCAAAACTCCTTGAACTTTTCAAAGACAAGGTTCTTATTATTCATAAATTAAACCCATATAAAGTGAGAAAAATCATAAATGAAAGTTAAAATGTACCTTGTACTTGCTATTGAAGGTAAATTAATGCAACATACGTCACTTTGAACCAATTCTAGCAAGTTTTGTGCTTGCCTTTCCTTACCAGATTCGAAAGGTTCCTCATGATGATTCCCAAGCACAAAACCCTTACAAATTCCTTCAAGGGGGAACACCTTCGACAAACCAACAACAATGTTCTAAGTTTCCAGTGGCTGCAGACTTCGTAAATTTAAGTGTCTGAGTTTCTCATACCGAATTCGACTTCACTTGTCAATGTGAAAAACAAGTGCATTAAATTTGGATTAAGGTCGAGTCGTGTCACAAAACGTGTATAAATTGTCTATTGGGTCAAGAATCCTTCCAACAACAATCGACATACCTCTCTTCCAATCATGAACATAGAACCGATCTGGCCAAAATTCCACAATCTTTCCTATCTATGTCAACTGAGAAACAAACAAAAGATTTGCATTGAGATTTGGCACATGATAGACGTCTAAAATCTTCCCACGTCGATAAGAAACATCACCCTGACCAACAACATCCAGAGAAAAATTATCAGCAACATAAATTTTCCTCTCCTTATCTTAATTTGATCACCTGAATAAGGAGGAATCCTTATCCATGTGATGGGTGCACCTAGATTCGACTACCCATTCATTCTACGCAGAATGTGATAAAAAGGCCTGAGAAGTCCTGACTTGGAAGGTGAAATTATCAGCAAGTTGACGTACAATGGACACATCTCCTTCAAGGAATTTTACCTTCTCCTCGAAATCGTCTCTCTTCTTATAACATACTTTCTCCACATGTTCAGTATTTCGACAATACTAACTTGTCTTCTTCCTTTGACTTTGTTGGAGGGAATATAACTATCTCTACAGATTCTGGTCATGGTATGCAAGTTTTTGTGTAGAGGCATCAAATCGTACTCTATCCCTGGGATCCATCTTTCCATTTACATTGAGCAAGTGAGCTTGGTGTTTACCACCAAGCTTTCCTTTTTCAAGCAAATTGTATTTCTCAGTAATCAAAAGACCATAGAAACATTCAAAGGTGTAATCCTTACTATATTCCTTGTGTGCTTTCCATTTGGTGTATAAAGTCGACATGAACATGTCAAAATATGTTCTCAATTTCATCAGGCTCAGCTCTATGAGTTGTGCATCCTTCTTATAATAGTTCTTTCAACATTCACCCAATTTCATCTGGAGTTCTTTGTCACATGCCAAATAGTCCTCCATTATCTCAAAGGAATGAATACCAAGAGAGATCAACTCTTTCTCCAACTGCATGATGTGGATCTTTTCGATTCGATCAAAAAATTCTTTCCGATTCGATAAAAAAATGACTTCAACATCTTCAAGAATTAATGAGGGTAGTTGATTCCATTGATGTGAAATAAAATCTCCCGTGAGATGTAGGTCGTGATTAACCCTACAACCTCGTCATTCTTTCCATCAAAAACGAACTTCACATGGTTATCTGTTGGATCTGGAATCACAACCTTTGTATATTTCCACAATCCCTTGCTCTTCAATAGGGTACCTATATCTAGTTCCCTTACTACATAATTTGATCCATTCAGAACAATGGGATCAATATTTGAATCCATCTTCAATATTTAGACAAAAACTAGTATATTTCAATAAGTTCCAATCAACAAACCACTGAAACAGAGTCAATCACACAACATATAGGACTCAACAATGTTTTCAAATAACAGGTCGAGGTTTTAAACCAACGACCCTAATACCATGTTGGGGAATAAGGTGGAACATGACATGAAACAAAGAACACAGTACTATAGATAATCAAAGAGGAACAAAAATTTAGAATACAAAGGTTGGTGTCTAAAGACACAATTATAGAACTTAAGTAGAGCACACTGTTATTAGTACATCATAGTGCATCTTGCACATATTGATCTGCATTATGTATTACATAATATCCATTATTGATAATGACCCAAGGGGTATGATTTTATAGTCTTAAGATCCTGATAATGACCTGGCAAGGATTTTATAGTCTTAAGATCCAACCAATTTCCATAGAATATAGAATATCTTGTCCACATGTAACCATCAACCTAGGGAGTTGACTTTTCCAAATCCACTTTATTGAGTCATATCAATAGGGATTCTCGACCTGACCACCAACGTGTCCAACTCATAGTCGATTGTTGGCCTGGTTAATCCACCACTTGACTATAATTGATTGTTGGTTGACTATCTGACCGACATGCACATTGACTACTTGACCGACTGGTGCAGTGTGGTGGTCTATCACCCGATCGACTATATCCATATTGTTATATATTTATTTTCCACTTGATTACCTGATGGATATTCTATAGAGGTTAGCAGGCTGAAATACTGAGTTATGCCACTTTTCCCCTGAGTATACACCATCATTTTTCCTAATCACGAGTTGTTATTTTACAGATCATGACCCAAATTGATGGTCACACCTTGTTCTCTTGCAAATCATGATCGGTTGCATCCTACGTGAATGCAAGGCACGATTGGGTCTGTTACTCTCAAATTAGGAATGGTTACAATGAGATGGGATCAAGCTCATATTTCTCATAATTCGACCTCAAGAAGCTTGTTATTTTGAGTGTCTAAGTGTTATCCACCATCTCATCTCTTTCATTCTATATATTGAGGGTCTCTCCTGGGAAAAAGAGGGAAAAAGAAAGAGTAAACTTATAATGTCAGATTGATTACAGATCTTGAGAAAGGAAATTGGGAGAAGCTTCATCAGGCTATTTGTTTGTAAGTTGTAACCTTTTTTCTTTATTAATAGAATATAACATGATTGTCCACTCTAATTGATTGTAGATGGTGATTATAATATTTGTAGAGAGTTAATATTTTCATGTCTTTTTGTCATATTATTAGATCTATCACTTATTGATACATGTTACATTTGATCTTGTAAGAGGTGTTTGTTGGTGTTCTTATGTGTGCATATATATGTTCATGAAAGTGAAGGACATATTCAAAGGACTGGACGACCAAGGAGCATGCATGGATAACCATTAAATTACTGAGCAAGTCCTCTACTCTTTGATCTCAGATATTTCTTCATGTATGATTTAGATCTAGGAAAGTATTTAGCTTGCATATCTATTTTGTCTTAGGTCTAGGAAGAGCATAAGGTAGGTAACTCCTGCAAGGTACATTTATCCTACAACAGACTGGTGACTCCACTGGGGAAGGCATTACTGTTTATTTAATTCTTCCTCAACTTTTGAATTCATATTCTCAACATTCTTGCATGTTTTAAGCCTTGATTTTTGTTTTCATTCTACCCATAAGTATTTTCTGAGTCCCTTTGAAAGTGTTAAGTCCCATATCTAATAGATCTTTCTTAGATCTATTATTTTTCACACTTGTATGATTGTGGTCGCGGGTTACCCGTGCACACAGTGCAACCACACCCATTTTGATCATGTGTTGCTCCACTATAGTGCGCGACCACCTAAAAATCACACTAAGCAGTGCGACCAATGCTAGGGGTCACAAGTCTCTCCATGTACAAGGTGCGACTGATCGCTCTGTCTTAACTAGTAAGGCACGACCAACCACTAAAAATATGTCTTTTGGAGGGAAATCCTTCAAATCCAACCCATATTTTCTTTCCGTTTTCTTACAATCTCGGAGGTCTTTCTCATATTTGTTTTAGCAGTCATTACTGCAACCTTTTTAAGGTCATTTGATTTTTTTTTAGCATTAAAAGATTGATTTTTCTATGTTGAATAGATCCTTATGATTGAATATTTTATTCATTGGGTGTTTGTTTTCTTCATATTCTTTAGATTTTTATTTCTTTGCAAGTGTAATTGAATCCTTTCATTTTGATTGAAAGCGAGAGAAAAAGAAGAGTCTCTTTTGAGTTTTTATGTAATTTGGAAAGAAGAAAACAAAAGTTTTGCATCCTACTTTCATAGGTGGAGTGTTTTTTGGTACATATTTTAGAGCTTGTATTTGTTTTAGGATTCCAGGGACATTAATTTGATAGTTTGGAATTTTAATTTTCTCCATTTGATAAACAAAAAAAGTGAAAGTTGCATGATATTAGGTGTTTATTTTCATTAAGAAGAAAAATATCTCTTCTCCTTCCCTCAGATAGAATTCATTGAAAGAGAAATATTTGCATCTCATTCTTTCTGCATGCGTTTGGAGTCGAGTCATCACATCATCATTTTCATATTAGTGCACCCTTCTGAGTAAGGAAAAACCATTAACATTAACCAACATGCTTAATAAAATTAATTAGACATCTTTTGTTTTTTAGCACACCAACAATAGTATAAGGATAGGGCCTTTGGATTAGGGTGAAGTGAGTAAAGTATCCAAGTGTAACGTCCCTAGCCTTCCAAGATGGACCATGTCACACAATCTCAACTTCATCCTCTAGGATTTTCTTTTTAGCAGTCCAAGCTCACTACTGGAAAATGCTACTTCAAAATTATTAGTGTGTGGATACTACTTATAACGCTCTCTGTTACAAGTAGGTCGGATTACCACACACAACCTTAAGGTGTTGTTCCTAGACTCATGTTGAGTGTCGATATTCGAGTACACTTCTTTTAATACAATTATAGTAGTGGGACAAATGTCACAATCTATCGTGTTCTTTAGTACTTAAGAACACATACATATTGTTGTGCGTGCAAACATTCTTCCCACTTAAAAATACTGCATGCATAATCAATCCGGGGTTGCATGCAAATTATATCACGTTTGTGTGTGCAGACTACTTCATTGTGCACTCAGTGATTCATATCATGCCTTGGTATCTTATAATCATATCATAGGGTTGAACTTACAAGAATTCTTAATAACTGTCATACTTCTCATGAGAAACAACATATATAGATTCTTCATACATATAGTTAACAAGAAGCACTTATAATTATTATTTCCACATATGTCACAACATACATACATACATACATACATACATACATACATACACACACACACACACACACACATATATATATATATAACTGTCATACTTCTCATGAGAAACAACATATATAGATTCTTCATACATATAGCTAACAAGAAGCACTTATAATTATTATTTCCACATATGTCACAACATACATACATACATACATACATACATACATACATACATACATACATACATATATATATATATATAAGCAGTAACATTGCACAGAGTTAACCACAATATGCAGATGCAAATTCATACAGAAGATAAACCCATTTAAAATATAACATTAGAGCTCACAGTAATTAAACAAGCATGTGAAGGACACTTATCTCTTATGAAAATTCACCAGCTATGTGTAGGACTCAAACATTCCTCCCATCCATAGACTATGCCTCTCATAATATTTCAGCAATAGATCACCCCCGAGCTGTGCTTAAACTCCACAGGAAAAAGGGTTCCTATCGTTAGGCTATGGTATGGCATTACACAAAATACTTGGTCCAAGGTTTCGACTATTGCAACTAGACTACAATCCCTCATTCCCCACATGCCTGTACCACCCCAGGAAGTGTGCCCCTTCTCTAATCAATAGTCCTTCGACTGCCCCACTTCCCTTCTAGTTCTTCAACAACATGTAAGATAAGAAGCCTCAGAGCCCTATATCTAATGCCCAGTGCACCAGGGAACAATTCCCAACAAACTCTCACCTAGAGGCAGTGCTCATGGGCCTGAAAATCCACTTATTTGATAGTAAACAAGCCTTTCCAAGCATAGTTTTAAGCAAAATGATAACAAGTTACAACAAAATACGTATTGCTTCGCAGAGGAAATTTCTCTGAAAGATCCCCGAATGAGTGATTATCCGTGAATTACACTAAGGACGACAATATATATATTGCATGCCTTCAAATTGACACTTATCACCTTTAGAAGTATATTTAGCCACTTGATGACTCATTCCCTACCCTCAGGAACTTAGGATAAATACATATCCATAAATTAAAATTTTGGAAATATTAATAAAATATTCTCTTGACTTAAGCCTCCCCTTTATTCATTTTCTATGGAGTTTATCCCACATCTCTTTTCAATATGAGTTGATTTTGTGTGCAGTGATGTGGCTATATTAACAATCTCAAGGGTGATTAGATTTACAATATAGGTGCACTGGCCTTTTGCATCCAGGCTCACATACTTAAAATACAAGCATATATACAAAGTCTCTTTGGCCTCAAAATGACGTGCTTAATCTGATGTGTGCAAGACTCTAGGATGTGAACACTCTTCTTTTGGTGTGCCATCCTCACTCACTTACACAAGTACGTGCTACACTATGAAATTTTCACATTCTTTATTTGATGCACAATCCTCATGCAATCACCAAAATATGGAATGCACACATAAAACTGAATCCAAGAATTGATACCAACAACTCACCAGCTTATATATATATATATATACACATTTGGGGTTTGTCCTAGGGGTATTAAATTCTCCTCCCCCTTATTTATGCTCTATCCTTAGTGCATTACATACACATGTATACTCAAAACTTTCAAAAATCTTCAAAAAGATGATGATATTCTGCCCGCATAGCATCCTCATGTTCCTAGGTTGCATCCTTGGGACTGTAATAGGTCTAATGGACCTTTACCAATCTGACTTCATGATTCCAAATCGTCTTGACTTTCCGATCCAATATACACACTGGTTGAACACGAAAGTCACCCTCATGCTCCACCTGAATCACATTCCAATCAATGACATGATTAGCTTCAGGTACATACTTTTTAAATAAAGAAACATGTAATCCATTATGAATACTCAAGGATGCTAATAGAACCAACATATATGCGACAAGATCAATCCTCTCTAGGATTTCAAATGGACCACAATATTGTGCTACTAGTTTAGAGCAATTCCCCAACTTCATGAAACTTCATCTTTCTTTTACTTTTAGGAACACATGGTCACCCACATTAAATTATCTAAAATATCAGCCTTTATCTGCACAGGTTTTCTATTTTTCTTGGGCGGCTTTTAAATTTTTCTTTATTTTTACCATCTTCTCTTCCATTTCTCGGAGAAAATCTAGCCCAAATACTGTGCGGTCCGCTGGGTTATCCCAACTCACAGGTGTGTTTCACCTTCTTCCATACAGTTCTTCAAGTGGACTCATCTTTAAAGATGCTTGATATCCATTGTTGTAAGTGAAATTTTCCAAATGCAAGTAGTCTTCTCATTTTGATGTCTTATCGATCACATACATCCTTAACATATCTTCTATTACCCGATTTACCCTCTCTTTTTGTCCATCTTTCTCGGGGTGATATGTTGTGCTAAAGTTGAGACTTGTCCCAATTCCTTTGAATAATCCCTTCCAAAAATTTGAAGTGAAATTGGGATCTCTATCAGACATAATTTCCTTAGGCACATCGTGCAATTTAGCAATTTCACGCATGTGTATATCAGCAATGTCAGCTACCTTGTGCGTTGATTTCACTGGAACAAAGTGGGAAGCTTTAGTAATCTTTTCCACCACCACCATAATAGAATCATGTTTCTTGGAAGATATGGGAAACTTAGTTATAAAATCCATTGTTATAACTTCCCACTTCCACTCAGGAATGGGAAAAGGCTGTAGAAAACTAGTTGGACGTATGTGTTCAACTTTGACCTTTTGACACTCAAGGCATCTAGAAATAAAATCAACAACTTCCTTTTGCATACCTAGCCAATAGTATTTCTTCTTGACTACGATAATTTTCTTCTAGTAACCTGGATGTTCCACATAAGGAACCTTATGCATATCTGACAATATCAGGCTCTTCAACTCCTGATCATTTGGCACATAGACTTTGCACCTATACATGAGGATCCCATCCTATCTCAACTCATAACCTTTGAATTTCTACTATGACATACCTTGTTGTAATTTTTCCTTTATGTCCACATAACATAGATTTGATTTGGAAACTTCTAAAATTTTGTCACACAAATTTGTCTGGTATATGATAATGGTTGTAGAATGCATCTCATGTGCCCTCATGATGAGTGTGTTAGCCAACTTGTTCTCTTTTCCTCTGATATGCTTTATATAGAAGTCATACTCACTGAGGAACTCTAACCACTTGCTTTGTCTATCATTTAAACTTGGTTTTTCAAACAAATACTTCATACCACTATGGTCTGTCCTCAACTCAAATATTTTACCCATGAGATAATGCAGCCACATCTTCAAGGCATGCACTATAGTTGCCAATTCTAAATCATGAGTAGGATATATCCTTTCATGCTCTTTAAACTTATTTGATTTGTAGCATACCACATGTCTATTATGACTAATGACTCCCATGATCCATTCCTTGCATGCATCTATGCACACAACGAAGTCTGCATCAGGATCAACAATTCTCAAAATTGACACACTTGTCAACAAACTCTTCCAATGCTAAAAAATCCTTGTGCAATCCGGAGTCCACTCAAATCGTGCACCTTTATTTTGTAAAGATGTGATTAGATGTGCAATCTATGAGAATCCTTCAATAAAACTTTTGTAATACCCTACCAGTCCCATGAAGGATCTCACCTCTGCGACATTTCTTGGTGTCTCCCAATCCTCAATGGATTTTATCTTCGTTGGGTCCACAACTATTCCTTCCTTTGAAATGATATGACCCAAGTAATGAATCTGTCTCCGGTAAAATGAACACTCGCTAAAATTTTCATAAAGATGATGCTCCATCAATACCTGCAACACCATCCTCAAGTGTTGCTTGTGCTCTTCTTCATATTTTTAGTAAATAAGTTTGTCATCCAAAAATACAATGACAAACTTATCTAAATAAATTTTGAAAATTCCATTCATCAAACACATGAAAACAACTGGTGCATTTGACAACCCAAATGGCACCATTGTAAACTCATAATAAACATACCTTGTTCTGAAGGAAATATTTTTTATGTCTTCCTCTTTTATTCTCACTTGGCGATAACTAGATCTGAGATCAATCTTGGAACATATCCTTACGCCCCTTAGCTGATCAAACATGTCATATATACTTGGAAAAGGATATTTGTTCTTTATTTTTACCTTATTCAACTTCCTGAAGTCAATGCATAGTCTCAACGTATCATCCTTATTTTTCATGAATAAAATTGGCGCACCCCAAGGAGACACACTTAGGAATATATACCCCTTCTTCAAAATCTCGTCAAGTTGTATCTGCAACTCCTTCAATTCTAGCGTACTCATATTATAAGGAGTCTTGGATACAAGAGTTGCTCCCAACATCGGATTATAAAGAAGTCGATGTGTCTTTTCGGTGGCAAACTCAATATCTCTTTAAAGATATCCTCATATTCCTTTAGTACTGCGTAGTATTCAACAATTGACACTTTATCTACGAGTGCCTCCTCCATGTGCAATGAAAATAATTGACATCCTTTCCTATAACTTTTCTTCAATTTCAAGGCTGAAATTTATATGATAGTCACAACTCTTGGAATTCCTCAAACTGTTCTCAAATTTCCTTGCTCATCCGGGCAAGTAAATGCCTTATTACAATAGTCTATAACAACATGATGTTGTTCCAACCAATCCATGACAATGAGGAAATCATACAATCCCAAAGGTATGATATTCAAATCAACTTTTGTGTGCAGTACATTCATTTCCATTGGATATTCCTTGACCATATCATTTATTTTCCTTTTTTCCCTTGTAGCTAACTGCACCAACCAAGGTTTTCCAAATTTGCTTCTCAACAATTGAAATATTTCCACGCTATTATTATTTCGGGGTTTCGCAAGTCAGGGTTTCGGGACTGGTGATTACAAGGGATTCACCCTTGGGCATCCCGGGTGCCGAAACACCGAAAACCTTATATCCACCACGCTCATTTCAGGGTTTCACATGTCGGGATTTCGAGCTATGCGAAGACAGGAGGTCTCACACCTGGGTTTCCCAGAAGCTGAAACTCCTAAGCCTGTATTCATCGCTAAGCTCATTTTGGGATTTCGCTAATCGGGATTTCGGGACTTGCGAGTACAAGGGAACTTACCCTTGGGTTTCCCAGGTACCGAAACGCCGAAACATCACAACTCATCCATGCTAGTCCATTTCGGGGTTTCACTAATTGGTATTTCAGGACTGGCGAGTACATTAAAATCTACTCACGCTCTATCATTTCGGGGTTTCTCACATCGGGATTTCGCGACATGCGAAGAAAAGGAAACTTACCCTTGGGTTTCCCGGTTGCTGAAACTCTGAAACACCGAAACTTATCCATGCTATACTATTTTGGGGTTTCACCTATCGGGATTTCGCGACATGCGACGACAAGGAAACTTTCCCTTGGGAGTCCCTTGTATATGTATATGTATACCTAATGGTTAAGAACATGTGTTTCCTCTTAGGAATTCACAAGTTCAAATCCATAGGGGGGTAGGGTATGTATACCTCCGTAGACTTTACCAGTCAAATCGTTGGGTGGAGGGTGTCCCTTGTCCCACAAACAAGGGGGTCTCATACACTAATTTGGTGTGGCTTGGTCGTGACCTTAAAAATAGATTATTATTATTATTATTATTATATAAGTAGTAGCATCTCACATAGTTAACCACAATATGCATACACAAATTCATACAGAAGATAAACCCATTTAAAATATAACATTAGGGCACACAATAATTAAACAAGCCTGGGAAGGACACTTATCTCTTATGAAAAGTCACCAACTGTGTGCAGGAATGAAACGTTCCTCCCAGACATAGCCTCTACCGCTCATAATATTTTAGTGATAGGTCACCCCCGAGCTGGTCTTAAACTCCACAGGAAAAAGGGTTCCTAACTCTAGGCTATGGTCTTACATTCCGCAAAAGACTTGGTCCAAGGTGTCGACTCTTGCAACTAGCCTATAGTCCCTCATCCCCCACATACCTGTCCCACCCCAGGAAGTGTGCCCCTTCTCTGCTCAACATTCCTTCAGCTGCCCCATTTCCCTTATGCGGCTTCAACAACAGATCGAAGTGGAAGTCTTAGAGCCCTTATCTAATACCCAACGCACCAGGGAATAATTCCCAACAAACTCTCACCTAGAGAGAGTGCTAATAGAATTGAAAAACCACCTCTTCGATAGTAAAAAATCCTTCCCAAGCACATGTTTAAGAAAAATGACAATAAGTTACAACAAAATACGTATTCATTCGTAGAGGAAATTCATCTGAACGATACCTGAATGAGCGATTATCCTTGAATTACACTAAGTCTGGAAATATATCTTGCATGCCTTCAACTCAACACTTGTCACCTTCAGAAGTAACTTTAGCAACTTGGTGACTAGTTCCCTACCCTTGGGAACTTAGGATAAATACATATCCATAAATTAAACTTCTATAAATATTAATTAAATATTCCCTTGACTTAAGCTTCCCCCTTTTTCCTTTTCCATGGAGTTTATCCCCTGTCTCTTTTTCGTCTGAGTTGATTCTCACGCAGTGATGTGGCTATATTAAAAATATTGAGGGTGATTAAGTTTACAATACAGGTGCACAGACCTTTTGCATATAGGCTCACCAGCCTTAAAATACAAGGATATATACAAAGGCTCTTTGGCCTCAAAACGACGTGCTTAATCTGATGTGTGCAAGACTCTGGGATATGCACACTCTTCTTTTGGTGCTCCATCCTCACACTTACACAAGTGCACGCTACACTATAAAATGTGCATGTTATTTCTTTGATGCATAATCCTCACGCAATCACCAAACTATGGAATGCATGCACAAAACTGAATCCAAGACTTGATACCAACAACTCACCAAGGATGTGTTCTTTCGACATTCATAGTTGGCCTTAGGGATCGTTATTTTTGTTATACTTTCACCGTGGACGACAAAGGTCTTCGAATATATCATAGAATGCAAGGGTTGGATCCTGAAGAACATGATCTTCCACACAACCCTTCTAATGAATGACCTATTAAAGAAGAGGTTGCTTCTGAAATTGGGAGCGTAGCTCTCCCGAGTGACCTGAATTTATGAGCATAACGAAATGAAAACACAGAATTATAATATTAACACAGAGGCACAGTGAATAATAATAGAGATACAATCAAACTTGACATTTATTAAATAATAAATATGTTGAAACGGTAAAATGCAAACTGAAAACAAGCTTGCTAGAATGGTGGCAACTTATCTTTGAGAAGAGATGTGACGGATATGCTCATTCACAAGAAGATGAGTACAATTAGGATTTGAAGGAAATTTTACAATAAACATGAATTCCAAAACCCTAGACATCCCAAAACCTCACCCTAGGAGATGAAGTGCCAAAAGTCATGTGGGCCCCATTGGGGTAAGTTAGTACATCAACTTCCTAGGGTCGTAACTTTTGCATAACATCTTAGTTTAGGGCGCATGATAGATCGTTGGAAAGGTATTGATGAGGAGATTAATTTAGGGGGATAAATCAAATCCTTTTCTATTCATTGCAGTTCCCAATCATGAAAAAACATTGTTTAGGCCCTCAAAATGGCCCCAAAAGTTTAGGACCCGAAAAACTGCTAAAAATAATAAGTTACCAAAAAAATGTTTGAGCCAGTTGGACTAGGTGGGTGGAAACCGATATCCTCCTGGATCAATCCTCCCCCATTAGGAAGAAATGGTCTCCATTTCATTGAGTTCCCCATTAGATGAGGAAATTTATGTTGAATTTGGCCTCGAGTGAGCCACTTGCCTTGGTGCAGGAGCTGTCCTATTTTGACAACCCAATAAAGTTGGATCCTCTGCTGGTGAGTTCCATTGACCTGTGTGTCCACAATATGATTAGTGGATTCCTGTTACATGTAGGTAGAGTTGAGCTATATTTGTGTCAATTGTTCGGCTATCTTTGAGGTGTCCAATAATGGTGGAAAATAGGGTTGAAGAGGTCCACAATGAACATTGGGTGCAAGCCAAGGAAGGGGAGAATGTTGAGTTCAAAATCATTGTCACCCACAAACTTGGTGATATTGTAAGGTCCATAACAGAGTGGACGAAGCTTTCGATGAGGCCTTGTAAGGAATTCTTTCTACAAGTGCAACCAAACTTTGTCTCCCACCTGAAACTAGTGTGGCACCTAGTGTTGATCATGGCACTATTTGTACTTTGCATTGGACTTATGTAAAATATCCTAAAACTATTGGTGGATGTGATAGATCTGCTCAATAAACCGGGTGGCTTTGTCAACTTCACTTGGAGCATGCAATGAGTCTTCCTGGGTGTCCACAAGGGGTATTGCAACATCCATGGGACACAATGGTTTAAATCCCAACCCCACCTAAAAGGGGATGTGGTAGGTTGAGCTATGTATGGATCTATTGTAGTTGTTTTGAACATAGGAAATACTTTCATCCCATGTGCGGGGGTGCTTGGAATTGTACATGCGTAGGATGTGCATGATCATCATGTTGACGACCTTGTTTTGGCCATCCTTTTGGAGGTGGAAGGCAGTGGATTTGGTGAGATTGGTGTTTAGCAATGACCAGAAGGTGCTGAGGAACCAGATGTCCCAATATGAGATAATGGTTTGTGGGATCCCAAAGTGTACCCACATTCGTTCAAATAAGATCTTTGAAGTGGCCTCCACTATGATGCTCTTCTTGCATGCGACCATAATCGCCATCTTGGAAAAGCGATCAACAACTACAAAAACACAGTCATTTCCCCGCTTGGTGGAATGAAGGCTCGACATGTAGTCCATTCAGATGGATTCTCAGGGCCTGTCAAGAGTAGGAAGAGGAGTGTACATGCCTTGTTTCTTAGTGGCTGTTTTGGAAATAGCGTAGGCGGTGCAGGACCAAATATACTTGCTGACATCCTGTCAAAGCATCGACTAGTAGGAATTTTGTTGCAACACTGCCACTGTATTTTCCACGACAAAGTGTCCTACCACCCAACTGTAGTGGGCTTCCCAAATCATCTTCTCTCACTCGCTTGATGTAACGCAGAGATGGCCCAAATTCAACAACAACCCATACTGAATATGGAAATTAGCGACAGTTGTGTTTGTGCTTAACATCTAGTAGGTGTTGGTGAATTTAGGATCTGTCTCATAGAGTTGGGGCCATTTGGAGGTCTCATGGCCAAAAGAGTATAGCATCGTGGTGAGTGTTGCGACTAGAGGTCAGCTGAGGAAATAATTGACTCAGTTGGTACTTCATGTTTTATAATTGATGTTGAGGTGGAACTACTGCAAATATGTGGACCACTTTTGATGGCGGTCATTACACAATTTTCCTTTTATCTGCATGAACTGCAACGGCTTATGATTAGTGTGGATGACTGTCTCCTTCCCAAGAATGTAATTCCTCCACTGGCAGCAGGATTTCACAATGGAGTACATTTATTTTTCCAAAGGGTATTACACCAAGGCTATTAAATGAGACTATAGAATACTAGAGAGAGTAAAAATCAAATAGTAGAAATTAGCATTAGTCGGAAAATATCCTCTCACACAAGATTCAACCAGGAGGTCAAGCGAAGTGATCAGTTGAGATTTCCCCTCTTCCTTTCACCTAGTGGGACTATTACAAGTTTGGGGCTTTGAAGAGTGGCAAGTCCTCAGGGTGACACCACTTCTTCTTAGTTTTTGGGTCGCAGTTTTATGTTTAACATTCCCATGCCCATTTGCTAGTATTTATTTTCGACTATACCCTCCCCTTCGAATGCTCATTTTGAATTGGTAGACATAATAACCTCTCCTAGAATTCCACATAGGTGACTGCAAGGGGGAATCCTTGTGGTACCTGTGATAGATGTTCAATCTTAGCTTTAGCAAACCGAGAGGGTATTTTCTTGTGGGCTCTTACTTGCACCTTGGGGAACTGTTTTGTGAGGATTATTGTAACTGTTTCTCATATCTTCGTTGACATCTTGATATCATGTCTTTGGAAGATCCTTTCAATTATTGTGTGCTTGGTTGATTACCTTTAGTTTTCTTAGGGATGTTTTCTTTCGACATTCGTATTTGGCCTTAGGGATCATTATTTTTGTTATAATTTCACCGTGGTCGACCAAGGTCTTCGAATATATCATAGAATGCAAGGTTTGGAACCTCAAGAACACGATCTTCCACACAACCCTTATAACGAATAAACTATTAATGAAGAGGTTGCTTCTGAAATTAGGAGTGTATCTCCCACGAGTGATCCAGATTTATGAGAAGAATGAAATGAAAACATAGAATTATAATATTAACACAGAGGCACAATGAATAATAACAGATATACAATAAAACTTGACTTCTATTAAATAAGAAATATGTTGAAACTGTAAAATGTAGAATGAAAACAAGCTTGCTAGAATGGTGGCAACTTATCTTTGAGAAGAGATGTGACAGATACACTCATTCACAAGAAGATGAGTACAATGAGGCTCTAAAGGCCTTTTTACAATAAACATGAATGAAAAAATCATATACATCCAAAAACCTAACCCTAGGAGATGAAGCGCCAAAAGTCATGTGGGCCTCGTTGGGGTAAGTTAGTACATCAACTTCCCGGGTCATAACTTTTGCATAAGATCTTCATTTAGGGTGCATGATAGCTCATTGGAAAGGTCTTGATGAGGATCTTCTTTTAAGGGGATCAATCAACACTTTTGCAATTAATTGAAGTTCTCGATCATGAAAAAACATCATTTAGGCCCTTAAAATGCCCCTAGAAGTTTGGGATCCAAAAAACTGTTAAAAATAGTAAGTTGCCAAAAAAATGTTTGAGCCAGTTGGACTAGGTGGGCAGCCACCAAGATCCTCCTAGATTAATCCTCCCCCATTAGGAAGCAATGATATCCATTTCATTGAGATCCCCTATCAGATGAGGAAATTTTTTCTAAATTTGGCCCTGGGTTAGCCACTTGCCTTGGTTCAGGAGCTTCCCTGTTTTGACAACCTGATAAAGTTGGATCCTCTGCTGGTGAGTGACCTTGACCTGTGTGTCCATGATATGATTAGTGGATTCATGTTCCATGCAGGAAGGGTTGATATCTATTGGTTTCAAATGTTCAACTATCTCCGAGGTGTCCAATAATGGTGGAAAATAGGGCCGAAGGAGGTCCACATTGAACATTGGGTGCAACCCAAGGAAGGGGGGAATGTTGAGTTCAAAATAATTGTCACCCAAAACCTTGGTGATTTTCTAAGGTTCATAACAGAGTGGATGAAACTTCTGATGAGGCCTTATAAGGCATTCTTTCTACAAGTGCAACCAAACTTTGTCTCCCACCTAAAACTGGTGTGGCATGCAGTGTTGATCATGGCGTTGCTTATAGTTGGCATTGGACTTCTGTAAAATATCATGAACCCGTTGGCAGATGTGTTGGATCCTCTCAATGAACTAGGTGGCTTTGTCAGCTTCATTTGGATCATGCAATGAGTCTTTCTAGCTGGCAAGGGTAGTGAAATTCCCATGGGACCCAATGGTTGAAATCCTAACCCCATCTGAAAGGGGATGTGGTCGGTTGAGCTATGTATGGCTCTATTGTAGTTGTGATGAAATTAGGAAAGACTCTATCCCATGTGCATGGGTGCTTGGAATTGTACATGCGTAAAATGTGCACGATCATCAGGTTGACGACCTTGTCTTGGCCATCCGTCTAGGGGTGGAAGGTAGTGGATTTGGTGAGCTTGGTGACCAACAGTGACCAGAGGTTCAAACAGAAGGTGCTTAGGAACCGTATGTCCCAATCTGAGATAATGGTTTGTGGGATCCCAAATTGTAAACACACTCATTCACAAAACATCTTGGAAGTGGCCTTTGCTGTGATGCTCTTCTTGCAAGTGACCAGAATTGCCATATTGGAAAAAGTGATCAAAAACTACAAAAACATAGTCATTTCCCCACTTCGTGAAACAAAGGCTCAACACATAGTCCATTGAGATGGATTATCAGGGATTGTCAGGAGTGGGAAGAGGAGTGTACAGGCCTTGTTTCTTAGTGGCCAGTTTGGCAATAGCGTAGGCGGTGCAGGACCGGATATACTTGCTGAGATATTGTCGAAGCTTCACCCAGTAGAAATGTCACTACAACACTGCCACTGTCTTTTCCACAAAGAAGTGTCCTACCACCCGACTATAATGGGCTTTCTAAATCAGCTTCACTCGCTCACTTGATGGAACAAAGAGATGGCCCAAATGGCACAACAACGCGTCCTGAAGATGGAAATTAGTGATAGTTGTGTTTGCGCCCAACATCTGGTAGGTGTTGGTGAAGTCAGGATCTTTCTCATAGAGGTGGGGTCATTAGGAGGTCTCGTGGCCACAAGAGTATAACACTTTGGTGAGTGTCACGACTAGAGGTCGGCTGGGGTAATTAGTGACTCAGTTGGTACTTCTTGTTTTATACTTGATGTTGAGGTGGAACTATTGCAAATATGTGGACCACTTCTGATGGTGGTCATTAAACAATTTTCCTTATGATTTGCAGTAACTTATGATCAGTGTGGATGACCGTCTCCTTCCCAAGCATGTAATTCCTCCACTGGAAACATGCTTTCACAATGGAGTACATTTTTTTGTTGTAAGTAGGGTACTTACAGATGACATCTAATAGTGTCTCACTATGATAGGCCACAGGGTGGTCGTGGTGAGTGAGGACTGTACCCATAACATAGTCTGAAGCATCTATCTCGATCTCAAAGGGTTGTTTTAGGTCAGGTAATGAAATCACTAGGGCTGAGCATAATTGTTTCTTCAGATCATCAAACACTTTTTGTTGGGACATGCCCCACACAAACTTGGCCTTACCACCACCCTTGGTTACTTGGTTGAGAGCCCATGCAATATGGGAAGATCCCAACATGAACCTGTGATAGAAATTGGCAAGGCCTAAGAAGATCTGAAGTTTAGTGAGTGTGGTTGGGGATGGTCAGTCATTGATAATGTGGATCCACATGCACACCATGCACATCAACAATGTAGCCTACCTACTAGACCCTGTCCATGCCGATGGAACATTTTTCCAAGTTGGCATATAGATTGTGTTGTCACAGAGTGTGCAGAAACTACTAAATATGATGTAAGTACTGTTCTTCCCAAGTATGTGTATAGATGAGGATGTCATCCAGATACACCACTACAAAAGAGTTAGTGAAAGGACACAATATATCATCCATCATCCTCATGAAAGTTGATGGGGAGTTTTTCAAACCAAAGGGCATGACCAACCATTCAAAAATACCTTTTGAATTGAAGGCAGTCTTCCATACATCTGTCTTCTCTATTGGGACCTGATTGTAGCCAGAATTCATATCAATCTTGCTAAAGTATTTGACCCCCTTGAGCTAATCAAGGAGATCATTGATTCGGGGAATCGGGTACCAGTTCCTGACCATGATTTTGTTTAGACCCTGGTAATAAATGGAGAGTCGCCAAGACCCATCTTTCTTCTGCACCAACACGATTGGGCTTCCACAAGGTGATGAGTTGGTTCAGATGTTCCCCTTCTAGATTAGTTCTTGTATCTGACGCTGGATATCCTCATTTTCTAATAGAAATCGGAGATAGACTATCCCATCTGGTAGCGGTGCATCCGGGATCATATAGATGGAATGATTGACCTGTCATTACATAGGTACCCCAGTAGGTGATGAAAATATGTCTTTGTATTCTTCCACAAACTTATCCACTTGCTTCTACTGCATGGAGAGGTCATTCTTGGAGGCCATGGATGTGGCTATACAACCTTTCTCTCACTCTAAGAGTGAATCAAAAAGAATAAAAACTTCTCGTTCTGAGAAATGAACTTCCTGCATTGCTTGGCATAGATCAAGGAAATAGCACTAGGTGGAACTACCTCAGGTATCTTGTACAATTTCATGTTAAAACTAATAATAACACTATAAGGCATAGACTCACATACAACATGGTGTTTCCATAAATAAGGTTCTCCTAAAATAAAATAAAAAAATTCAAGGGGAGAAACATCACACAACACCTCATCTTTGAATGGTTGATGTCATACGACAAACAACATTGTTGGTTGACGCAAAGATCGCTTCCTTGGGGGAGCCATCCGATGGTGTAGGGTTGTGGGTGCAACATTGTTGGTAGGGCTAACCACTTGACAAAATCTACTGAGATGAGGTTATTCTAGTTACCGATATCAACGATGAAGTGAAATGGAGTGCCTTTCACCAACATCTATGAATGAAAGAGGCTCTCACCTTCCTCTGGCTCATCAAGTTCACCGGGCGGGATCTTGGTGGTAGTAGCGGTGGCACTAGGTTTTGCATCAATGATCTGTCTCCCCTTTTCTGGTTGTGACTTGGAGTCAGAGCCCACATTTTATTCATATGATTTCACCTCATCCACCAATGAGTACTTTGATTGGAAATCAACAGTGTTATTCTAGGGGCTCTTATGGAAGTTGCACCACTTCCTGGTATCCTTCTTTGCCTTTCCATTGTTCCTTTTTGTTTGTGGCTTGGAATGGTTGTCTTGAGGTTGCCCATATTTTCTTTGTCCTTTTTTCTATCAATTGGGGATTCCCTTGCACTACTTATGCTATGAGGGGTTCCCAAACCCAAACTGCCACGTCTTTTTTTTAAGCTTCTGCTCGATTTTGAAGACATATTGATAGGTCACGCCCAAGGATGAGATGCCAAAAAATTCCATTTCTGTCTGGATGTATCTATGCATATCGTTGCAGTACTTGAGCACCAAATTTCACTCAGAATATTTGATACCCAACTTGTTGTCCAAGGTATGGAAGACATTGGTGAACTATGGTATTGTTCATTCTCTTTCTTGCCACAGTGTGGTCCATCTTGTATACAAGTTGTCATAACTTCCAATAGAGTAGTATTGTTCCTTAATAACATCCTTGAAGGAACCCTAAGTGAGTGAAATTTCAAGTAATGTGGATCTCTCTATTTCCTTTTTCTCACATAAAGTCTCCCACCAATATTTGACATAGGGGACGGCCTTGAGGAGCACAAATGTAATATTTTCTCTATCTGAAAAGTTATGGACAGAAAAGTACCCTTCTATAAGGTTTAACCATTTGTCTACAACATCCGCATCTATTTTCCCTTCAAACACAGGAATATAAAAATTGATCTATACCTTAAAGGGGGCGAAGCCTCCACTTGAGGTGGATGTGTCGCTTCTCGGCATTTGTCGAAGGATTTGTGCAAAGTTGTCCATCATCTCATTCCTTTGTCACTTGAGGGATTCCTCAAGCAACATTTTGAAAGGATCTCCTGTCTCTTCATATTTATTTTCTCCCACCATGGATGGTTTCTTGGGCATGCGAGAGAAGATTTCCTCAAGCGAAACAAGCTCGAGATCCAACTCTCTATACCTTGACCGCGTCGGGGACATGCACTAAAAAACGACAAGGAGAAGACTGCTTTGATACCATTGATCCAGATTTATGAGTGGAATAAAATGAATAATAACAGAGATACAATAAAACTTGACTTCTATTAAATAAGAAATATGTTGAAACTATAAAATGCAGACTGAAAACAAGCTTGTTAGAATGGTGGCAACGTATCTCTGAGAAGAAATGTGACGACTACACTCATTTGAAAGAAGAGGAGTAAAATGAGGCTATGAAGTCCTTTTTACAATAAAAATGAATGAAAAAACCCTAGACATCCAAAAACCTAACCCTAGAAGATGAAGCGCCAAAAGTCATGTGGGCCCCATTGGGGTAAGTTAGTACATCAACTTCCTGGGGTCGTAACTTTTGCATAAGATATTCGTTTAGGGAACACGATAGCTCGTTGCAAAGGCATTGACGATGAGATTCATTTAGGTGGAACAATAAAATAATTTGGATATCATTGAGGTTCCTAATTGTGAAAAAACGTCGTTTAGTCTCTCAAAATGGCCCCAAAAGTTTGGGACCTGAAAAACT
The DNA here is from genome assembly GCA_010110895.2 of Picea sitchensis. Lineage (NCBI taxonomy): Eukaryota > Viridiplantae > Streptophyta > Pinopsida > Pinales > Pinaceae > Picea > Picea sitchensis. The sequence continues at coordinate 40,430 of SNQJ01S0002319.1, read as the reverse complement.
GCTAAAAATAGTAAGTTGCCAAAAAACTGTTTTGAGTCAGTTGGACTAGGTGGGTGGACATCGAACTCCTCCTAGATCATGGAGTGACCAGCTTGAAGGGGCAGTTGAAATCATCGAGGAAGGATCTGTCCCTCCCACAAATCCCCCTTTTACTGGTCCTTATAACCCACTACTTGTTGAGCTTCCTTGAACAAGTTTTATTGATTCTTTTTCTTCTTATTGCTTACCACCCGATATGTAAAATAGGTGATGATATGGCATGGATAAACTCCAACTTCTTATACATACGGATTGGTGATACCCCCACTTGATATTGAGATAGATTCCCTGGAGCACATCACCACTACTGGCACTCTTCCTTTGTGGGGAACATTGTTGACCCATGCTACCTCGTCACAACATCCTGTGAACACAACTTATGTTCCCACTTCTCTAGTTTCACATATGTATACACCAAGCACTTTATTTGGATGTTATATACCATTTCCCTCTAGTCAGGTGGACAACAATGTTGTTGCCTCAGGCCCTGCGACAAGTAGCTTGTTTTTCCCCCTCCTGGTCAAGTAGGTAACCCAATGATAGTCACACAAATTGTTCATCATACACCAATTGTTTATATGGGAATTTATTTTATACCTCCCATTAGGGGGGAAATTTCAATTGGGGTGCAACCCTCAGCTACAGGGCCCTCTTCAACATGGGGGAAATAACCAGCTGGGGGGGAACCCTTAGCTGCGGGGCCATCACCAACATGGGGGAAAAAACCAATTTGGGGGAAACAACCAGTTTGGGGGAAATCCCTTATTGGAAACTAGGAAGGACAATCCCTTACTAGAAACCAACCAGCGAAATCCCTTACTAGAATCCAATGTCAAGCCTAGGGGCAGACTATTCCATCATTCCCTATAGGCCTTTATACTTGAATACTATATTTGGGAGTTGTAAACACTCCATCGGGTCAACCTAATCCAATGGGCATCCCTCTGCAAAGAGATTTTCTTGCTCAAATAGTGAACCCAATTTTTCATACTCCCCAAGCCTCTCAACCTTAGTATATGGGGGGACCACCAGGTTTTACAATGCCATCAAAACCTGTATATGGTCCTATTGGTACCTTGATGCCACATCTTTACTACCAATATTCACAACCAAACCAAAAACTTCCCTTTTTGGCTACATTATATCTATTAGATTTGTCACATTTGACTAACGATCCCATACAACATGCCCCTTTTTGGCCACCTATCCCTACCAAACTACCCTTCAATATCACGAAGTTCGATGGGAAGCCTAGAGAAGATCCTAACAATCATGTGATGACCTTCCATGTTTGGTTTTCTTCTAAATCCTTGATGGATGATTCTATTTTATTAAGACTTTTCCATAGAAATCGCATCGGTTCGACAACAAAATGGTATATCGAGTTGCTTCGAAACTCCTTTGTCGACTTTAATTCTCTAGCTATGGAATTTATGACTCATTTCCAAATTCCAATCTGGTATTAGACCGGTACCGAACTTCTAACCTTGCTTCGACAATCCACCTCCACTCATATTTTCGATCATATTCATGAATGGAGGCAATGACGACGGTTCATTAAAGTTGTAATTCCTGACCAACTCCTGAAAGATTAGTTTACTAAGTCACTTTTTCCACCCATTTCTAGAGATGTCTCCATTGGAGGTGTTGTTGATGAGGATAAAACAATCAACTGTGTTCAATATTTGGACTTGGTATATTTCCAATCCGACACACTATATGATTTGATTCCTCATGCTCCTCGGTTATCGAAAAATCCATCCATACCAGCNCTTTGTGACCCAATCAACTAGGTAACAAGGCCATACAACCTCCATCCCAACCTCATCCCAGACTAGTACCAATACCAAATTTACTCCCTCTCCTACACGAACGTACAAGGTGAGTGCACTTCAATCCACTTCATCTCAGCAACCTAGAGGCAAGAAGAAAAAAAGAGTAAATCCAAAAAATATTTTAACTAGCAGGAGAGTATAGAAACCCAAGACCCCAATGCTGGGGGTGTTGAGAAAAACTGAGAG
>SNQJ01S0002319.1:22182-35934 GCA_010110895.2 Picea sitchensis | reverse complement strand
ACTATGGGGGAGAAAGAAATGGGCCTGTTGAGACATGTGTTCTGGAAGCTCATATCCTGGTTGAGAAGAATGATAGCTACAAGGCCAAAAAAGATAGCCACAAGTCCATATCAGGGATTCAAATATGATGCTATAAGCTATGCTTTGAACTTTGATGATGGATGTTGGCAGGAACATGATGAGCATCGTCTGGTTCGTAAATGTCAGGACGCCAATACAGTGCACCTAGTACGTCGCAAATGCCATGCCAATGCAGCGCATTTAGTCCGTGAAGCATGCAAACTGGCGTAGTCTTAGTTATGCTACATAGTTCTTGCATTTCATTTCAGCTCCTTACTGAATTGTTTGTCAGGAAGAATTATCTCTACTCCACTTCCATTAGATCATCGTCCTGCTATTGTCTTAGTTTTAGCCTCCCTCCAAACTTGTTGGACAAAGTCATATCCAAACTGTCACTTCTAATTCTTAGTTTGACCTCCCTCCTAACTTGTTAGGCAAAGCCATGTCCCACAGTGTCAGTTCTAAATTCATATGTTTTATTTATTTATTTATTGTTCATGTTTAGGAATAAATAATAAATTTATATCCAAAATTTTTAATTGAACAATATACTTATTATGAGCTTTATTCATGTCATTTTATGGAAATTGAATCCGAGTGTGGGGAAAATAACAATCATTCAAGCTAAACCCAATTGACAAGAATAAATTATTACTATAATACATATTTTATTAATAAATAATTATAAATTAATTTTTATGTTTAAATAGTTAATTTTATTATTATTATTATTTTTGTTTACTAGTTTGTTTGTGAACGGAGTACTTTAACAATACACTCCTACATCTTGGGGATGTTAATTTTATTATTATTAAATATTACAAAAATAAAAATACATTCATAATTAAATTTTCAAATCTATCTCTAAATAGTAAATACTAAAAACAAAACCTCCTACGTTTTTAACAATTTATACTAACATATTCATAATTAAATTTTCAAATCTATATCTAAATAATAAATACTAAAAACAAAACCTCCTCCTGTTTTCAACAATTTTATACTTAGTGCATGATATTTACAACCACACTCGCAATTATACATAACTTCATGAGAGATGTTATTGATTATTATTTCCGGTTAAGAACATTAATTTGCTACATTTCTCAATGAGAAAAATATTTATCACTTTAATTCTTAGTGCATGATATTTACAACCACACTCTAACAATTGATTATTATTTCCAACTAAAAAACATTAATTTGTTACATTTTTAAATGAGAAAAATATTTATCACTTTGATGACCAAATTAAATTTAATATCAAATAATATTTAAATTCTAAATAGATTAATGAATTTGATTTCCATTAAGTTTTCTTTCCTCCACTTAAATCTCTCATCTCTCACCATATATATCTCTATAAAGTAACGTGGTATTCAAATCATCCACCTCAAGATCATAAGCAATTTCTACTACTAGCATCAATCTAATCGAATTTCATCTTAGCCAGGCGACAAGGTCTCATTATAGTATATTTCTTTAGTTTGAGAATATCATTTTTCTCACCCATCAATCCTTATATCTTTCCATGTATTCATTTCACTTATACTTCTTCTTCAAAACTTACAAGTACAACCAATTATTTATTTCATTGTAGGAAACTTATTTGATTGATAACTTACAAGTACAACCAACTATTTATTTTATCCAACTATTTATTTCATTGTAGGAAACTTATTTGATTGATCAGTTTAGTTTTATTGCAATGCTTTTATTTCTTCCTCCATTAAAATATGGGAGGGGGGCATTATGAGAGAAATTATATTTTATTTCATCCAACTATTTATTTCATTGTAGGAAACTTATTTGATTGATAACTTACAAGTACAACCAACTATTTATTTCATTGTAGGAAACTTATTTGATTGATAAGTTTAGTTTTATTGCAATGCTTTTATTTCTTCCTCCATTAAAATATGGGAGGGGGGCATTATGAGAGAAATTATTTGATATGATCCAGCTGAGTGGGACTTAGTCTCTAACCGTTCAGATGGTGAATACCTATCTCTAACCGATGATAGTTCTTCTCCTTTGGACCCTGATACTTTGGACCCTGCCATTACTTCTGATACTGATTCAGTCTCCTCCTCATCTGATCTTGGTGACTCTTTAAATTTTTTAGATATTAAAATGATGTCTTCATTAGTAGATCTCTCTACTCTACTCTCTCAGAGATCTTCCCTTGAAGCAAAATTATCAGCGCTCACTCCTGGACAGTTTAGGCTTTCCGATCATTATTCCTCTCAGATTGCTTCTCTTACTGCCCAGATTGATACTCTGCAACAGCCAAGCGTGGTGAATATCCACCATTACACACCTACTGATGCTGAGTATAAGTGAGCACAGCCTCAAGCCAAAATCCTCTCTGATAAACATGGCAAAGCAGTAAGTGCCCCCTCTGACCCCATACTAGATACTGATACATTAGATGATACTATTGAACAACTTGAAAAAGAAGTCAGAGAAAAGGAAGCATTAATTCGTGATTTATGGAAATCCCTAAAACTACAAAAGGAAGAATTAGGATATCTCAAAAGGAAAAGAGATGAAGAAATGGAATATGAGATATCTTTAGATAATTCAGGAGTTGATTGTTTCCAATTAGTCAAAGGCCTAGATGACAGACTAGTCATCTCTATTAATATCAACACTTCAGGATATCTGCAATATACCTTAGACGCCCAAATAGATACTGGTGCTATGAATTCCTGTGCAAAACATGGAGCAATACCTGAATATTATTGGCAGCCTGTAGATATATCTTTTCGTTCTGTTAATAAAACTGAGTTGAAAATTAAACATTTAGCTCAAGATTTCCCAATTTACTTGCAAGGAGAAAAGGTGCTAGTAACTCTGTATAGCTTTGATACATGAGCATACATCCTCTTAGGCCAAGACTTTGTAAATAAGTGTCTTCCATTCACTGTAGGAAATGGTTTTGTACAGTTATTTGCTAATGGTAAACCTTTGAAGATACCCAACAAATCCATCTATGAAACAAGGATTGCAATAAAAGAATCCACCATACAAGTGGAAAAGTCAGCTAATCATCTTGCCAGAATTCAGAAACTTGTCTCTCATGTAAATAAACATGGGATGGAAATTATAAAAGAGATCAAGGAGAAAATAGAAACATATTGCACTTCTGAATATCCTAATGCTTTCTGGACCAGAGAGCAGTATTTTGTCAATCTGCCCTATAAAGAAGATTATGTTCCCAGACCTCAGAAGGCTTCTGCTAATCATATGTCTCCGACTGAACTTGAGTATTGCCAAAAGGAGATTAGTGAGTTACTAGAAAGAAAACTTATTGAAAATAGTAGAAGTCCATGGGCATGTCCTGCTTTCTATGTAAACAAGCATAGTGAACAAAAAAGGGGAAAGCCAAGAATGGTAATTAATTATAGAGCCTTAAATGAAGCTTTGTTACCAATTAGATTCCCTTTACCCTCAAAAGAGTTATTGTTTTCAAAAATTGGGAAATGCAATGTCTTCAGCAAGTTTGATCTCAAAAGTGGTTTTTGGCAAATAGGTATAATGCCCAAAGATAGGTACAAGACTGCATTCGTTGTTCCACAGGGACAATATCAGTGGAAGGTCATGCCATTTGGTTTGAAAAATGCCCCATCCGAATTCCAAAAGAGGATGGATGATATATTTAGACATTTAAGTTTTGTCATTGTATATATTGATGACTTGTTAGTTTGTTATAAAGATATGAAGTCCCATGTACAACATTTGAACATTGTATATGAGTTATTGTTCAAACACGGCTTAGTGCTCAGTAAATCAAAATTATGTTGGGCACAAACAAAGATTGAATATCTTGGATTAATTCTCTCTCAAGGAGAAGTTGAACTCCAAGACCATGTTCTGAAGAAATTAGCAGAATTCCCTGATGATATACTGGATACGAAGCAATTGCAAAGGTTCCTAGGGTGTTTAAACTATATCCGGCAATTTTATGAAAATCAAGCTAAGGATGTTCGGATATTACAGAAAAGGCTCAGTAAAGCTATTCCTTGGAACTACAAAATGACACAAGCAGTCCAGATAATCAAGCAGAAAATCCAGAACTTGCCAAAACTACATCTTCCAGATTTAGACTTCCAGCTGATCCTAGAAACTGATGCCTCTAATGACATTTGGGCTGCAGTTTTACTCCAGAAGAATGGTCCCAGATTGGAAGAAGTGTGTATATTCACTTCTGGATGTTTCACTGATGCAGAAACAAGATATCCTTCATCGCACAAAGAAATTCTTGCTGTCAAGAATGGCATTAAGAAATTCAGGATATTCCTTAAACCTGTGCATTTTATTGTTAGAACATATTTAAAACATATGAAGGGTATGCTTTCTAACCAAAGGTTGCTTGAACAGGGAAATAACAGAGTCCTGCGATGGAGTCTATGGCTTGATGGATATGACTTTGAAATACAATACAAGCCTGGCAAAGATAATTGCATTGCAGACTTATTGACAAGAGAAGCCGCTCCTCACAAAGAAAATAATAAATCCATTAGATGGCTTCATTCTCCTTGAACCACAAGGATTCTCCCCCACCAGGATTTAAATGGATCTTGGTCTGTACAGATTGTTCATATAGTTATTGCTTTCAGTGTTTAACTTGTTGTATAAAATCCAGTCCTTCATGTATAAATATCCTGGAAAAATGGATACAGATGTATAATCATAATGATACATTTGGTAGATACTTTAGGGAAAGTAGAAACTTATTTAGAGGAATCATGACTGGAGGTCCTTTCCAAGGATAAATATATATTATCCTTTACTCTCCAGATCTGTCTTATGAAGATTATTGCAAGATCATGCTTCAAACTAAGTATGATGGGTCTTGCTGGATAACTTTTGAATGTTCAGCATTCAAACAGTATTATTATTTCTGGTCTGGATGGTTATATTTACTATTTTGGACATACTTCCCCAGAGATGCTGAGTTCTTTCGTAACACAGATAAGGAAGCCTTCAAACAATGGTTTCTAGCTGAGATTCAGGAAGCTGCTCACTATGAAGCATGGTTTACATTCAACCTATCATTCAGAGGAAGTGAACTTCGCCATAATCAAACTTCTGGTTCTTCAGGATATAAAGTTATCAGTGATTACTTTGGCGAATTATGTGTACCTGAAGATGAATTAATTCCATCCATGCAGGGATCTCCTTTCTACAAATGTTTTGGTGGGCTCCCACCATTTTCTAATGATCACAGCTCTCCGCCCAACAGTCATGGTTATGATAGTGAATTCTCTTTTGATTCTGTTGGTAGATATAATATTGAGAATATGATGGAAGCATGATGGACCCTACTTTGTAATAAAAGGTTTGATTCATGTCTATCGGGCCAACAGTGGTGTCCCGATAGTTCCGTGGGTTCCTGTAGAACTCCACAGTGTAAAGCTAGGAATATTTACTTTAGTTTATGTCATTCCGAATTTAGTCTATGTCATTTCGTAAAAGCTATGATGGGTCCCCATATGGCCGAGCCTCCAAGGGATGAGATAACTGCTGTAGTCCACAGCTGCCCCATCTAGATCTTTCATGGAATCTTTAGTTACCGGCAGATGTGTGTATTGGGTTACCGGTAACCTACAAGAAATTTGTATAAATAAGACCCTCGACTCTCATTTGAGTCATTCAGAATTGGATCCGAGAGAAAGAAAGGGTTTAGTGTTTAGAGTCTAGTCGAGCAGTGTGTATCCTCTTTGCTTCACTCGCCTTCGGGATCTTGTGAAAGTAAATGAAAAACACTGATCTCAAGTGTAAATCTTAAGGTCCTAGCTCTCTGAGTGTGTACTCTGAAAATTGGTATCAGAGTACATAATTTCTCAGAGTACATAATTTCTCAGAGTACACAATTTCTCTCATAATGCCCCCCTCCCTCCATTAAAATAATCTATGAGAAGTTTTTTCTCTTTCAAGAGCTTTGTTTTACTCAAACTTATTGTGAATTTGGCTTACTCTAATCCTAAGTCCCTCGTAATTTTCATGTATATTGTGGGATATACTTTTTATCTTAAATATTATGTTATTGATCACATGTTAGGGTTCACTATTATAATTTGTTTAATTATTTCTTCCTCCATTAAAATATGGGAGGGGGGCATTATAATTTCTCTCATAATGCCCCCCTCGCTCCATTAAAATAATCTGATGAGAAGTTTTTTCTCTTTCAAGAGCTTTGTTTTACTCAAACTTATTGTGAATTTGGCTTACTCTAATCCTAAGTCCCTCGTAATTTTCATGTATATCGTGGGATATACTTTTTATCTTAAATATTATGTTATTGATCACATGTTAGGGTTCACTATTATAATTTGTTTACCATTATTGTATTATTTAATCTACATTATTATGTAGATATGATTGATTTGGGTTTTAGTTTTTTTTAGTTCTTGATTTTCTTGTTTTTGCAATTGGTATGAGAACTCTTATAATTTGATAGGTTTAATTGTTGAATGGTGAACTAGTTTACTAATCATTAACGACATAATGTTTTAATAAAGTGTAATATCAAAATTTTGTGGTTGGTACGATAACTCTTATAATTTGATAGGCTTAATTGTTGAATGAATTGAATGGTGAATTAATTTACTAATCATTCACGAGAAAATGTTTTAATAAAGTGTAGTATCAATTTTTTGTGGGTGTAAATGAGGTAATAAATGTATGGTTTGTGGAAACTTACTTTTAGTTCACAAAGCTTCTTAAAGACTCATAAAAACACATATACCATTTGTACAATTACATAGTTAAAATCATTGTGAAGTGATGGTTCTATAAGATTTGGGACTAGGGTCTTTCACTATAAATCTCTCCATTGTAATATATATTTGATGCTTTACAATTTTTGTTTAGGTTTTATGTTTATACCATTTGTACAATTACATAGTTAAAATCATTGTGAAGTGATGGTTCTATAAGATTTGGGACTAGGGTCTTTCACTATAAATCTCTTCATTGTAATATATATTTGATGCTTTACAATTTTTGTTTAGGTTTTATGTTAGGTTTAATTATTTTATATGAAAATTAGTGTAATGATTTGAATAAAAAATTTACAATTTTGTTTAGGTTTTATGTTGAGGTTTAATTATTTTATATGAAAATTAGTGTAATGATTTGAATAAAAAATTTACAGAGCTTTTGTTGTTGATTAATCTTTCTTATCTAAATTTGAGGTGAATGTGTATTAGATATGAATGATGTGTGTAATGAATTAAGATAAATATAGATAATTTGGAGTTTAAATTGGTGTATCTTGTTGCATTAATTTTGATCTGCAAATGTGTAACAATCTTTATAGGTTTTAAAATATATAGAAGGAGTGAATTTCAAGGATGGTTGCAATGTTTAGTAAAGTGTGTCCTTAATTGCCCATTCCTAGAGTTCAATTGAATATGAGTGGTTTATCAATTTTGAAGTGTGCAGATATAAAATATTGAGTGTCAGTATTTGAAATTTGCACAAATTGGTTTCCATAACAGATATAAAATATTGAGTGTAAGTATTTGAAATTTTTACAAATTGGTTTCCATAATAGATAGCTATATTTTGTATTGATTGACTTGTACTTAGTCATAAAGAAACTAGATGCAATATTATCAAAACACTGGTTGAAGGAGACCCATTGTTGTGTTGATCCTAAGCAAGGATGAATTACTATTAGTGTCTTTCTGATCTTCAGGAGGCTCTATTGAAGAATACCTTATTCTTGTGAAAGTAATATCCAAGATAAGTAGTTGTTAGAGTAATGTCCTTGTTAATAAAACTAAATGTTTTCTTGTTTTCCAGCTGTCCGGTTTAGTCATAGTTAGACTTCAATTATCATTGAGTTCGGTTTTTAGTTTTTAACAGTTTAGTCAGCGATCTGGTGAGATCCGTTGCAGTTTACTCAGCGATCTGTTGAGATCCGTTGTAGAGCAGTGTTGTATCTCTCTGAATGTATGAGCCGAGAGTATATGTCTCTCTGACTCAAATACAGATCGAAGAACGGTCTTCATACAGTCGACCACAATTCGTAGAGAAAAGTCACGCGCACAGATTCATGGTGGAGAGCTCCTTCCTTCCAACGTACTCCCTTTGACTTCATCAGAAAAGGGTGATCTGCTTCTGTAAGCAAACAACTGTACCGTTGGCTCAGGGATCGATTGAACTTGGTATCTCTAGTTTAGCGATCGAATGAACTCGATCTTCACCTTCCCTTTTATCGACATTGAACTCACATTTGTTCTAGCTATCTCAATATTCAGACCTTCAATTTTGAAGCAATTATTCCATATTTTTTTAAATTTATGGAAAGATCTGAATGGCTGTGTGATTTTATCTTGGTGTGAGTCAAATTGAGTGGCTTGTTTTTGGTGGGGAATACAATGGAGAATTTTTTTTTATATATATCTGTGGTGATATTTTTAGAGTGATTTCGAGAACGGATGCTACAATTGTTTTCCCACAATGATTAAGGTATTTTCATTAAATCTACGGTTCTGTAAAATTTCTTTTTAATGGTCGCCTCAAGCAATTTAGGGCCAAACCCAAGGGCCATTTCTTGTTGGTCCTCCAAGCTCACGAATGTTGGGAGCCTGTAGAGATTGGCTTCACATAGCCACCACCACCGGACCTCGCTACCATAACAAATCCACACAAGAATGTTGGAGTAGAACGGAGGAAGAAAGAAAATAAAGCCAAATACTAGATTCAAAATTCAGTAGATGACTCCATTTTATCAAAAATAACTAGAGTATCCACAACAAATCAACCTTGGGACATTCTCAAATCTGCTTACGAGGGAAATGACAAGGTGAAGACTATCAAACCTCAGATTTTGAGAAATCAGTTTGAAACTTTAAAGATGATTGACACATAGAATGTTGACCAGTTCATGACCAGAGTGATGGGCATTGTAAACCAGATCACCAGATCAGAGTAAGTGGTGAACATATTGAAGATCAGAGGATTTTTGAAAAAGTCCTGAGAAACTTGCCCAACAAATTTGAAATGGTTGTAACATCCATTCTTGAATCCAAAGATCTAACCTTCTTCTTTCTAGAAGAAAAGATGGGATCATTCATGTCCCATGAAACTAGACTCAAATTGGAAGAAGGGTCTATGCAACATGCTTTCAAGACTCAATATTCTTTCAGCAAATGCATAGGCAGGGGAAACATAGGGGAAACTCAAAGAGGAATAGGAAGAGGTAATCAAAATGTAGAAGACAGACACACAAAAGAACAACAAAAACAGTCTAAAGACTCACATAATCAAAGAGAAAGAGGGCCCTTGTATGCTTGCCTCCCTTCCACTTTCATTCGCTCCATCTCTGCAGACAGAGACTTCACCATTTTGGTCAGTTCATCCATTTGAGGGTGGGGCACCGATGGGCCAGAAGTTGAGGCTTTAGATCTTCCCTTTCTTCTGTCTGCGTCGGCCTTGTTTCTCAGTCTATCAGCTGCTAATACATTGGATTCCACTTCTATGGCCGCATCTTGCATTTGAGCTAAGGAGGTGGCTCTTCTTTCTCTTAATAAAAGACAGAAATCGGGGCCAAACGCACTAGCATAGGAAATCTTGGCCGAGGCTTCTGAAGGCTTTATTTCGGCGGGGATCTTGTTATACATCTTATTGAATCTTTTGGAGAAGTCAAAGACAGACTCTCCTTCCATCTTCTTCAGAGACCCAAACTCTGTCATGTAATACATGAAATCCTTCCTATCACCCCACTGCGGCGTCAACTCTGGCAGCAACTATGGCGTCCATTCTATTCAGAGGGGGATTAGCGCCAGCCATAGGAATATTAGGTGGAGGAGAGCTTGGAGGAGAAGGAGTTCGCGAAGGGGCTACTAGGAATGAGTCTCGAAGTGGAGTGGGAAACAAGAGGGGATTTAAGGAGAAGGCTAACGAGCTCAAGTCAGCAGGTGCTCCTCTTTGTGCAGGAGTGGGGAAATCTTCTGTAGTCTTGGGTCTACGCCAAGATGCATCTTCAGAGGAGAGGGGAGTGACAAGGATTTCTCCCTCCAATCCTAGACCAGGAGGGGAAAACTCAGCAGGAGCACTCCTGAAATTTAGGAAACGGAAAACCTCCGAAGGAGGTCTATTAAGAAACTGAGGAGGAGAAAATGGAGTTCTTACAGAAGGAGATGGCAGATTACCTGTTTCGGTGGTGGAAGCTTCTTCTTCAGGGGCCTTTCCTTTTCTGAGAACCACCTCTGGATCAGTTTCAGGTGTAGCTAGAGGCAGCTATGGATGAGACCGCGTGTGTCTGCCCCTGGAAGCCACAACTAAAACAACAGGTTTGTTCCAGTGGAGTCGTCACAATGGAGTCTCCAGGTGCACAGTAGCAATCTTGAAAGGCTCTGATACCTGATGCACTTTCAGAATCAGAGGCTCAATGTCGTTCAATCCCGGGGAAAATTTTCAACTTCGTCCCCGGAAACGACGCCAGAAATGTTAGTGTCGAAAGTCACCCCTAGATTGCAGCAGGAGCAGAGCCCGACGCCCATCAGTTTATGTCACGATTTGTTTAATGGGGTGATCAGATGGAGGTTAACTCAAATGATGTGGTTCCAACTCTGAAACTAGGTTAGGCATGCATGGGCCAGTGAGGTCTTAGAAAACTTCAGACAATGAGTTATATTAAGGGTGAGTAGGGGGAAGACTTGTATCAGAGAGATGCAAAGGTCTGTCATAAACATCAGGTTCCTAACAGAATGTGGAAGAAGACATCTAAACACAAGATCTTCTTACATTCAAAAGCAAAAACCAGAGAATACAACAATGCAACAATAAATCCTTTATCATAACATAATTGCAATAATTCGTGCGAATCAGTCGATCACGAACTCTCTTAGTATAAGATGAAAACTAGATGGAGTGAGAAGACTGTCTGTCATTAAACAAGAAATATTACATACCAATACATAACCAGAGAGCTAGAGACTATGCTAACACTTTACAATTGGGAGCTTCGCTCTACCATCGATACTTACAAAATACAAAAACTGAGCCTATATACTCAGGAAAATTTGCCTAACAGAGGTGTGCCCAGTCACCCAGGGCTCAGTGTCTTTTCAGTCAAACTCGTACTGAAATCCTTCTTCACGCACCACCTTAACTGCGCATGGCTCCTGTAAGGAGGGTAGCTGAGCCATTAAGTGCCGAGCTAGCGTGTGCAGACTTCTCTGTCTCTTCGAAGACTTCGACATGGCTTTTTTTAAAGAAAACGGTACACAGGCCCCCTTCGAGCAGACCGCTTTCCAGACCTTCCATATCTCACATTTAATGAATGAAGGGAGGTTTCAACCACCCGTTCATGCCTTCATTTATTCCAAGCGAGACACAGGATTGAGATCGGATCCGATGGCGCCTGGAGGTCGCGATGATATCCTCTGTAACTGAACTCGGTGCCTTTGGCCCCTCTTTCACAACTCTCTTTGTCTCCCAAGTGACCACAGGCTATGACCCTGTGCTTACTCCCAAAGGTGCTTTCGACGTTCGCGGATATGAAGGGGCTGATCCATGCTTCTTGAAATCACGATGGGCGAGAAGGCGGGGAGCCTAATCACGCACCAGGTGTCCCCTTTAGATGGACGGCTGAGACTGTTCCTCGATATTGTGGGACCGCCTTTGGGCGCTTTCGACGCTTCGTGCCTCGAGGCTGGGAGGAGGTTGATCCTTGCTCTTTGAAGTCGCAATGCACGAAGGGGCGAGAGAAATTAATTGCGCATCACGTTCCCCTCTTTTGATCGGACGACCCGGAACACTTTCGGTGATACTGTGGGCCCGTCATTAAAAGTGCTTTTCATTTTGCGACTCGCGAGTCGGAGACCCTTGGTTCCTCTTCTTCAACTCCTGCTTCTCGAGACGGCGATACGGGCAGGGCTCCCTTTCTGGTCAGCGCTCTCCATATGTAACCGTGGGCTAGGGCCCAAATACTAGCGCCTCTCGCTACTCGTGACCTCGCGAGTTGGAGTATCAGACTTTGGCATTCTCCCTTCGCGAAGTCCCGAGACGCGATGGTTAGCGACGGTTGACCTCCTCCGGCTACTTTTCGTAACTCAGAATCTTGCGCAATCAAAGGGATATGGTCCGCCCTCCGAACTCACGAACCCCGAGCTCGAGAAGTAACACTGTGCTTGAACTGCTTGCGATCAACGACCCTCGTAACTTCGCGAGTGCCTCCCAAAGGATTCCGACCGTTGACTTCCTTAAAACTTTAGTGCTATACTTGACGCGGTTCGGTTAATCTGCAATTACCCATCAATCCCTGCTCTTGCTCTGTCGCTGAATCCTTTCGCTAAAGAATGAAATGCCCGCTCGCTTGATTTTAAGTCCGAAAAGGACCTCTTCTGTGTGCTGCGCTTGGGCGCTTCTCGTGCAACCTGTAGACCCGGATATCCCGATGCCGAAGACAAGAAATGTTGCTAACACCTCCTTGCTAGCGTCTACTACGCATGACCGTAGTCTAGAGCTAAGTGCTAGCACCCTTCGCTATTCGCACCTTCGTGAGTTGTGGCATCCAACCCTGGTGCCTCCCTTTCACGAAACCCCGGGAAGCGATGTTGACTTTTCTCCTCTCGTTCTCGCTACTTCGCGACTTCGCGAGTTTCAATGTCAAGCTCCCATGCCCTTATCTCGCGAGTTCCCGAAATCACGAATTACTTTATTCTCCGGGACCACAGCACAACTGTCGCCCTTCACCACCGTGGCATGTGGTACGTTCAGGAGGGTCCATGTCACTTTTAATGACGTCATCGGGTCCCACCGCTCTTGCTTTTCTTCTCAACCCACTGGCACGTGTTACATCTCCATGTGTCCACGTCCCTTCCTAGTAAAATCCAACGGTCAGATCTTTCTCAGATCTACGACGCACATCCTTTCGGCGTTTTGGGGTTTCGGCATCGGAAGTTCGTGCATTCGCACATATTGAACTTCTATTTGCCGAAATCCCAAAATCACTGTCTATTAAACTACTTGATCCAACGGTCAAGTTCTTCTCCCCACGATCTATGGTGTAGATTGTTTCAGGATTTCGCGTATCGCGATTTCCACACTCCTATGCAATTTCAAAAGGGCTTTAAACCCTGCGCATACTCTCCAGATCCGACGGTCACAAGGGTCCACCTTCTCTCTCTGAGCAGATCCTAAGGTTCTAACGCTACTGGTGTGGAGTCCTATTTTCCCGTGGCCATAGACCACCCCGACTGTTGTTTCACACGCCGCTAAACTTCCTGAGCTTAAAACTCGTCAAGTAACTCCTTGGCATTTTGGAGCAAACCAGGGACTGAAATTGGCCTTCCAGACCCAATTTCCCTTCGCATTCTCGGTCTAAAGACCGCTCCACTGGCCCATCTAGGCTCAGTGTCGAAACCTTGGCTCTGATACCAAGATGTAGCACACCTTTTCTGCTACTAAGGTTTAATCGCTCTTAAAAGAAAACTATAACCCCATTTTGTACATAACTCATACCGATGTTATTTAACCCACATGCATTTAAACAATAAACACATTCAACACAGAGTATTCATATGAATGACTGCCATAATCAGCAAGCAATTAGCTTTTCATATTAATTCATATACACAACGAAAATCATGATATCATAAGCAGTAGAGTCATGCAAAACATGATTAAAACATAATCATATACTTATCTTTTAACAGTGGTAGAATCCAC
>SNQJ01S0002318.1:272909-288622 GCA_010110895.2 Picea sitchensis | reverse complement strand
TTTTTTCCTCTTCCAAATGGTACCCCTACCCCTTCTTTTATAGGCTAGAAGGAGCTAGGGTTTTGGACGAACCCTCGACCATGCATGGCCGGGAGTTTCAGTTAACTGACCCATAGCTTTTTGTTTCGTTGGCAACTTTCCTTTTTTCATGCTTTGTTAGGTACACATGGGCTGTTGTGAGTCAGCCAGCGTGCACACGCGTGCAGTAATGGGTTAGGACGCGTGGGCCTTGACACAAGAGGATTTTCAAAGAGTTGTTCAGCAGAGTTTTGGCAAAGAAGGGATATGAGTTGGCATGATGGCAGGTAAGCATGTGTGGTGCAATTTAGGGTTATAACAGAGGGGCATATTTCTATATCATGATTATCTGCACAAATAGCACAAAATTTTACATTATCCAATGGACACTCTCTTAAACGATGCCTTTTCATACAGATAGCACAAAATATAGTTAAATCTATTTATTCTTCTTCTTGTTTCTTTTTTAATTTTAAGTGTATCTAGCTGTGAGATAATAGTACTAAGGATATATGTTTTAAAATTTTATAATCAGATGCCTAGATCCATCCTTGTCACTCCCCCTACAACGGATTTAGTAGCTCTTGTTAAAGTATCTCTTACTCCATTACCGGATTTGTCTCTACTTTGTGAATATCTCTTGCAAAGATTACAAATTTATGCAAATGGTAAGTGAGAAACCGGATCAAATTTAAATAAAAATGCATCTAGATCTTCAGTGATAGTACCTCTAAATTTTGGTAGTACTTACAGAGGAATATTATTCATATTTACATTTGGTGCCAAATCTAGGATGGGGAACCCAAAGGTTGCTTCTCCTTATGCTTCCACATTTCTTTCCTTTTCATCTTCCATGCTGCCAAACAATCTGAAATCAAGTATCTTTGGTTTATTGACCTAGTTCGAAGAGAAGGGTAGCTCACTAATTGGATTTTTATGAATACTAAAATTTTCCTCAATATGTACTTCATGTATCCCTTCTACAACTACAGATTCTATCTGTGATACGACCACGTTCTTGAATGATCCAAGGAGTTTGGAAATATGTTTTGGATTGGTAGCTTGTTCTATTGTTGTGTCAGTAATTGGTGTTTGCTCACCTATCTTATTATTTTCAAATACTGTATCTATAATTTATCTTTGTACTTCATGCACCTTTTCAATGGTGGTCCATGATTGTGGGGTAGCTTTTTCTGGAGTCAACTTTGATGTGGAACCTTCTCATTCATGTAGAGAACTGCCTGCATACCTTTTAGCCAGATTAGTAGGGAGGTCCTAGTACTACCAAATAAATCACCTATAATCTTACTCGTTGATTTAAGAAACCTACATTTGCTATCTCTAGACCTAACCATTAGTAAACTACATGTCATAAAAGAGTTCGGATAGACTCACCAAAGTGAATGTGGCGAGCTAGAACCCTTGCAGAATTTCAGAATCTAGGGCACATTTGTGTCCTACCATCTTCTCCTCCACCAAATATGTAATGTAGTGAGAAAACCAAATAGAAACAACTAACTAAAATTATCCTTCTATTGTTTACCTTTTAACAGCTCCCTGAAAATGGCGCCAAAAATGTTAGGTTAATTTATTGTTACATTAATACACCCTGTACTTGTCAATTGGGTTTGTAAACTTCTAGGTTGTATACACAGTATGTGCAGGTAAAATATTGAAGTCCAAAATACTCTAACTTCTCAGGATACAAGTGAACCACACTTCAATTCAATCATTCATCAAAATACTAAGAAACTACCAAGAAAACCTTTTGAACAACTTCACTTTTTCCACAAGATTGATATCAAGTATGAGAAGAAATTAAATAGCTATGTATGTCATGCATAGATGTATGATCTATACATGATCATGTTCTGTGATTTGTTCTTATCCTAATTCTCAATCAATGGATGTTTAAGTGTTCACACACAAAAATATTCAAGTATTGGTAAATAACTTGAAAACAAGAACTAATAGCTAATTCTTTTGTCAAATATCCTTCCAGGATTCAAGATGCAATCTTTCACTTATCAATTTGAAGCACAGTTACCAACTTAACGAGAATTGTGACCCCAAAACAAGAACTCTAGCCCTTGAAACCCATATTTTTTCATAAAAAACATGAAAATCGACCCCCAAATCAAAAAGTGGTGCTATCGGTAGCACAATGTTTTTCTAACCGGGTCAAAATTACAACATTTTTCAAGCATGGCCTTAAAAAATCAAACAGTTGTTCAGAAAAACCTTAAAATCAACACCTAAATAAAAAAGTGATGCTACCTAAAGCAAAAAAAAAAATCTAAACGCTAAGATTATAGCTAATTACGACCTAATTGAAATTATGGCCTTGACAATAGATCCCTATGCAAATAAAAAACTCAAAATTGGATCATAAATGGTCACTTGAAAATTTAATTACTAACTTTTTTTTATTTAAATTAAAAAATAAATAAAGAGAAAGGAAAAAATCTTCACAATTATTTTTAAATGAAGAAAAAAACACATTTAAAAAAAAATGTATTCAAAACCCAAATTAAAAATTAAAAATTAAAATAAAAACATTAAAAGAAAGGTGGAAAAAAAAACTAAAAAGAAATGAAAAAAAGTTAAAATTTTCCCAAAAAACAATTATATATATGTGTGTGTGTGTGTAGAAACCCTTGAAACGTAAAAAAAGAAAAAAAAAGAAAAATATACTAGAAAAAAACTATAAAAAAAATGAAATATATATATATATATCTAAAAAAAAATGAAAAATCCCTCAGTGAAAACTTTATGTTAAAAAATTGAAATATAAAATTTTACAAAAAAATGAAAAAAAATATATATATATATATATATGACGAGCATCGCCCCAGCCCCCTCGAAAAAAAATCAAAATTTTATTACTTTCAGCAAGTATAAAATTACATTTGTATATGTCTGATCTGCACACAGTGCTTCATATATTTTAGCATTATTACATCATCTAGTAGTTTGTCACAAGAGAATAGTGATGTCCCACTTTCTTTCATACAAAATTTACAAAGAAAAGGAGATCCATCATAGTCCTAATATTTCCAAGAAATAGCATCAAAAAGGTGAATAATATGTAGAATCATGCTTCTTCAGAAAACATGGCCATTGTGGAAGGGCCTATGGTAATATCCTCGAGGACCATCATTGTCATGTTCTTCAATAGCCCATTGTCCAATCCTCAGCGGTGAGCTCTCTTTGGATAGCTTGTCAGCCACCTTGTTACACTCCTTGTAGACATGTGTAAAGGATAAGTTGTCAAATACATTCTTTAACATCGTAATCTCCTCCAAAATCGACATCAATCTCATAATATGACATATTTGTATCCCCTTTGCCCAATTTATGACAACCATAGAATCCCCAAAGACCTGTAAATTTATGCAACCCATCTCAAGTGCAAAAAGCAATAGAAGTTTTAAAGACATCAATTCAGCAAAGTTATTTGTTCCTCCCCCCGAGCCAACTCTAAGATAGAAAAAATGGGATTCAGTGAGATGAAGATAGCCTCCTCCTTCACATAAATATGGGTCCCCCTGTGCTACCCCATCAAAGAAATCCCAGGGCTATGATAAATGATTTTTTTCCTGGAAAATTTGCCTTACAGGTGATACATTTTTTACCTAGAGGAAGAAATTGAGGATACCAAGACAACATCTGCTACAATCGAGGGTGTTGTAGTTTCATCCTGGAATATGACTTTGTTCCTAGATATCCAAATAACCCATACAAAAATGCATGGGAGAGCTCTATATTGTTTTGTAGAAATCTTAGAGATCCATGAATTCAAGGCATCTTCAATGGAAGGGCCCTGCCAAATGCAGACATAGTTGATGATCTTAAATATCTCATTCCAGATATTCTGAGAAAATTGACATCTCAAGAACAAATGCTCGGTCGATTCCCAACATTCCTTGCACATTGAACACCACCCTAACCCATAAAATTGGCGTATATGTAGATTATCCCAAGTCGGTACCTTATTCTCCAGAATCAACCAAAAGAGAAGCTTTTCTTTGGATGGGAAATTTAACTTCCATAATTGTTTCCACAACCACTTTACTTCGCGATTATGTATGTCTACACTATGTTGGATATAACCCTATTTGGGAGTGTAAATACCCGTCGGGTGGAGGTCCCATATCAATTCATCTTCCTCGTTCGATACTCTAATGTGTGCAGAAGAGAGGGCCTATGTGTATCTTTCCCACAAGACACTATGTTCAATATATAGGTCAAGACTGTGCCCGTTTTTCCATCCATGTTGCCAAAGATCGGTATTCAAAGGATCTGCCACCTGATATAGTTGTAGTATCCCCCTATGTTCTAAGGCCTCATGAACCTCTTCATGCAGTACATGTTTCCTTTAACTCCCTTCCCATGGGTCTAAACCAATGTGAACACACCTTCCATTGCCCACCCTCCAAGCCAAGTCATTCCCAATCAAGTCAAAGTCTCTTATGACAAATTTCCATATAATAGAAATGCCATGGTTCTTTTTATCTTGAGCGCGTATCGAATCCAATAAAGAAACAGGGGAAATATATTTATGATATACCACCCTTGTCCACAAATTGGTAGTAGTAATCAATCGCCATGCACATTTTGCAGCCAGGGATTTTGAGAATAGGAAAATATTTTTTAGACCCCAGCCTCTGAGAGCGTTTGGGACAGTTATCCCCTCCCATTTAACCCATGACATGACCTTTTTCTCCTTATTAACCCTCCATAGATAAGTAAAACATATTTTGTGAGCCTTTTCCAATATGCCCTTTGGGATCCATGATAGGGACATCCAGTACACAGGCATGGCCTCCAGCACTGATTTTATCAGTACCAATCTCCCAACTCTTGATAACCAACGATGACTCCAAATATGTAACCATTTTTCCAGTTTTTCAATCATCCATAACCAGACATATTTTCTGTAGTTGTTTGGATTCAATTGAAAAATGAGATATTTTAGACCTTCATCAATAGTCATTACCTGAAATGGCAGCATTGAAGTAATGAATCTGATCTCCTCTTCTTCTAGGTTGGAGCATGAAATAGTGGATTTTTGTTCATTTACTTGCATACCCATTCCTATTTTCACCATATCCAAACCCTCACAAATATTTTCAGTATCTCTTCTAGAGCCATCACAGAAAATTAGAATATCATCAGCAAATAAAAGGTGAGAAATAAACAATACCTGAGAGATTTGAATCCCCTTGAAAATCCCCATAATTTTGGCTTCACTAAGGAAGCATATGCTGATGCTTGAATCCGTTAGGACCGAAACAACAACCTCACGAGGATGTGAATCCCCCTGCGTTTTTATAGAGGTGGTACTCCTCTTTTACTTCATATTTTATTGGGACTCCAGATCTTCAGAATATGGGACTTTGCAAAAGTTCGTCGTGGTAATCAAAGAAATATAAAATAACAAGAAATAAAAAAATTTGTTTTAATTTTAAATAAAACTCCTGAAAAATGACCAGGAACTGCACACTTCATACATTTAACAAAAATACACAAAATTTCCTCACATCCATCATAGTTTAACTAAAGATTTTTATCACATAAAAATAAAAAGAAAATGATATGCATGTATAAGACAATTTTAACAGAGTGAACATGGGCATCTCAAATAAAGATAATGATAGATCAACCTCAAATACTTTATACTCAAAACTCAGAGTTACAAAGCACAGTCGAGATTGTTCCCTAAATAACTATCTTGAAATTTCTAAAAAATATATAGTCAGTGACATATTCTTTGAAATTTAAAATGTGTTTGTCCTAAGGAGCATGATTGGGGCTCTCGCAGACCATAAAGCAAATAGATACAAGAATTAATCTCGTAGAAGGAGGATGGTGGGAGAAAGTAGAACAAAAAAACCTAGAAAGAAGAAAACGAGAAGTTATCAGACTTCGATTAAACCTTTCTAGTGAAAGAGGTGGAATAACTGGATGAAGGAACTGATAAAGAAAGAAATATGTGATCAACATAAACTTATTATGATGGTATATCCTTGTATTTACTTGTTTTCTTTTGTCCTTTTATTGTCTTCATTGATGGTTACAGGAACCATCTCAATTGTTTCTTTCCTTTTTTAATAAAAAATTTTAAACAAACTTTTATTTTCACAATTTAATTAATTTCCCATTAAAATAGAACGATTGTAATTTAATTTTATGAAAGTGAAAAAACAACTTTTAAACCATGTAAACCACTTTTTATGTGCTCTTCATCGTCTCATCTTTCCAACGATATAAAGTTTGCCCAAATCTGTCACTCGGATCTCAAGATATGAGCTTGTGAAGTTGAGTTGTCACGTAGGCCCATTCAAAAAATGCATCTGACAATATTTTAATTTTTGAGAAAAATGTATCAACTTTCACCACTTTAAACCTCTACCACCATCTTCTACGTCGAAATACCTTTCCAACGATATAAATTTTTCTGCAAACAGAGGTCGGGAGCTCAAAATATAGCCTTTGCAATATCGTGACTCAGCCATCGTCGATCAAGTTTGATTGGTAAATGTGGACCCTTGATTTAATTTTGACCTCCTTTGTTGAATTTCAAATTTTCTTCATTATTATTATTCCACATGTACGGGGATAAAATAATTTACAATGAGATGCTTAATAGAGTATATTCGCATGAAAATTCCTAGGACAAAAAGAAAAAAACATTGCATTTAAATTACCCGGGAGGGGGAACCCTTTTTGTCTTTGTTTTCCATGTCAGCCCCAGAAGTAGGGGAATTCAAATATGGAATAGAAAACGTGTTTGTGTGGCCGCCACTTGAATGCTCCATGAAATATAATGATTGAGAGGGAACATTAGGGAATATGATTGAAGGAACCATGGTCGTTTATCACTAGTTCCCACATTTTCATAGAAGTTGCAATATTTTCTTGATGGTTTTGTATCCCATTGTTCTCCCGATATATGTGGAAAAATTCCACTTGAGTAATATCCTGGAGAGCCACCTGGATTCTTTGAATAATGGAGCATAATCAAACCTCATGTGAAGATGATCCCGATGTAAAGTGACAGACGATGTTTTTAGAATCCCCCGAGATGATGAGATGACGCACCTTTTGAGATCCTACAAGAATGACCCCTTGTAACAAGGCATAAGCGTCCACTTGATTGTTCGATCCCTCTCCCAATCTCCAAGAGAATGAAATTTCCTTAAATCCTCGGGGGTTGAAAAATACCCCTCCTGCTCCTGTCACCCTGAAGAATTACAAATATGCCTATTATAAACACTATTATTATGAACTCTCCATATTTTTCCATTTTTTTGAATTGCTTTCTTCAATTGTTTCAACAATTTACTCACATTGAGTTCAACATGTCATTAACAGGAATAGAACCTGGGTGGGGCTCTTTTCCTTTGGGATTGTTAATAAGTAAATAAAAATTCCAATAAGTTTTTTAAAGGTGTAATGGGAGGGAACTAATCATTCAATGAAAACAAATGTGCACACAATTAACTTCCATTTAAGCTTTATTTATGTAATAAAAGTATGCAAATTTATATTTTGCAAGTAAACAAGCATATGAATCATCCTTGCCAATATAAAAATTAAACTATTTAAATCCAATCTTGAAAACAAAAGAGATGAAGGATGGTTTAGAGAATATGCATAAAGGCTTGTGAATCATTGATAACCATTCATATTTCCACCGCTCATCAATAAAAACTCACACCACAGTGTGGGTTTAACAAAAGATTTGATGAATCATTTTATAAGTAAACACAGGTTAATATATTTGTAAATATAAGCTTCTTCTTCATTTGATTCTTTCAGACCAATTAGCATATAAACTAGAATATATAATCCAAATATTTTTTGTTAATCAAATTTGAACTATTATTTCCCATTCAAAATATTTCAACCAAGCATTTACAAAGCATGAAAATAATGCACTCGCCAATAAAATAAAAAATAAGAAAGTATCCAATACTAAAATTGTTTTTAAGCTATTTTTTCAATCAAGGAATATTCAATAATACCTAAAACACCAAATCAATCAATCCATTTCACACACATGTGATGTAAATTTTTATTTCATCATCCAATCTCTAACAATCAAACCTCTTGCATAAAAAAACTACCAATGATATATTTAATCTTGTGAGAAATGAAAAAGTAAATGATGTGCTCATGAAAACCAAAAGAATAAATAACCAACAAAGCAATTTTTTCAATCAATGGATCTTCAATAATACCTAAAACACCAAATTAATCAATCCATTTCACACATGTGTGATGTAAATTGCTATTTCATCATCAAATCTCCAACAATCAAACCTCTTGCATTAAAAACCTACCAATGGTATATTTAATCTTGTGAGAAATTAAAAAGAAATGATGTGCTTATGAAAACCAAAAGAATAAATAACCAACAAAAAATCTTACAGCAAGGAGGAACAAAATGGATAAAAGGATAATTTATTCCTCTTCGGAACTAGTTCCCAATTAATAAACCTCATTCCAACTCCAAATTGATTTCCTTGATGAATTATATGCTATTAGCATTCATGGAAGAGAGAAAATGATTTGAAATTTTTTTAGGCTCTCTTGGGTAGCAAGAGGCATTGTGCCCTTGCTTTAGGACTGAAATAGTTCACCTAAACTCTCATTCGATCTACATATCAATACCAAACGTTAGCATCCATACAAATGAAGCAATGGCTTCTCTGAGATTTCAAAAATGTGTGAGTGAGTTATAACATGAATTTTCAAGGGAAGCCATGTTACTATGATGGCATGATCATTGTGCATTATTCCAACACAAAAAGTGGTGGTTCTTGCTAATTGAAATGGCTCCAAATAGCCCTGCATGTGTAAGAAATGTTAGAAATCAATGAAGGAATTATCACCTACAAAGAATGATTGAAGGGAGATATTTCTCAAAGAGAATGAGAGAAAATAATAAAGGAGAAAGATACCCACTACCTTTATGGGGAAATAAATTAGATTACCAAGGAAGAAATTGAGTGTTACACAAGGAAAAAGTAGTAGTTAGACTAAGAAACTTCTAATCACTAAATTGGGGACCCATTGAAGCAAATTTCTTGGTTGGAGAGGCAACCTACATGTTAAACTCAATTTTTTTCTCAATTCATTGAGTTTGAAGGCTTGTTATCCTCTTAATCCAACAAAATATCCCCTTTATGGTAGAAAATAAGAAATTTTATCTCTTTCCCAATTTCGGGAATTATAAGTATTTCCTAGTTCAACACCCAAGGTAGGAATCACTAGGTCAGGAGGCTTGCTAGCCTCTTAACTTAGTGGTTTTTTCTTCATTGGGAAAATCACTAGCTTCGGAAACTAGAATGTTCCCAAAGTCAAAAATATCCTCTTTGGCTTTGTAAACAATCGAAAAACTTTGAAAAAACATTGTTGGGAACTCAGATCATTTCACCACATCACATGAACTGCAAATTACATCTTCTCTATGCTTATCGTTGTGTTCGAAGAGTTGTTGGAATGTTGCATGGATCGCCTAGCTTTCTAGCAACCATGGAAAGTCACCACAACTCCATTGCCTTCATATTATTCCATGTGCCAAGATAAGGTAAAATCACTGCAACTAAAGCTCTACATTCAACACACAGTATCAAGCTTGAGTTCAATGTCCAAAACAAACCATGAGATTGGTCGACAAATGATTAAAAAATAATTAAAATGAGTAGTAGTTGAACCCCTAGGTTTTTTTACTTTATAAACTCATAACTCATTCACCCTACCTTGTATTGTTGAATCGTTAGATCTAGGAATTGGATAAGATGATAATCTTTCCAATGAGTGGTCAAATGCCCCATTCTACTTCAACTTAATTCATTTCACAAATTGGGAAGTCAAAATAGCATGCTTGATGAGAAATACTTTTAATATGCATTTTTGTACTTGCATGGCTTGGAATTAAATTTTGTTAGTTGTGTTGTGATCATAGACCCAAAAAATGTTTGTCTAGCCTCTTTCAACATTCTCAAATTCAATTCAATCGGACTCCAAAAATGTGTTCACATAAGCCTTGGAGGCCAAAGTATAGCTCTTGCATGGAACATTGCTTTACCGAAATGGATAATTATCTATGTGATCATCATCTATATTACATGCTCTTCGATCTCCATTACTAACATTTTAAAATTTTCTCCCTAGAAAATGGTATTTAATGGTGGAGGTCATCGTTGAGCACCAAATGCACTTAGAGAGAAATCTCCATTAAAATCACCATTCTTCCTTTAAACTTGGCCAGGAGCATTAAAGAATAAGGAATTGTGCAAAGATACTTAGAAGAGGCTATGGATCATAATTGCTTGCTCAAATCAAGTCTTTCTTCCATATTTCACCTCCATACAACAATCACACCATGCTTACCATTGAGTTTCCTAAGTTAAATTAATCAATACTTTGTCACAACCTTGCAAGCAACCCGTGTATGATATCATTTATTTATACATTCCATAAAACCATAGCTACTTGCTCAAATAAATTACTTATATTTCCTTTACATGTCATAGAAACACTTTCTTATCACGTACATGTAACCTTGTTCACTTCTTTACTTGTTAATCAGCTAGCACCCTACCTCTTATGCTTTGTTGATTAGTCATTGGTTGAAATTCGACAATATGCTTCCACCTTGCTAGTATTATGTTGATGAACCATAGAAACCTATGCATTGCATGACATTGAAAAACATTAAACCATTTCACTCACTCCAAATTATAAGTTGCAAAACAATTATCAATTGATGTGTAAATTGTCCTGGATATTCCATTGGAATAGCTCGTCATAAAATATCTTGTATTATTTTGAACATATTTTCTTATTAGGTTTATTTCCTTAGATCTCAGATTTTTTATCTCTAGCTTATTGCTCAAAATTAATGAAATAACTGAAATTTGAAAATGAATGACTAGGAAAATGAACACACCATCCACACAAATGAACACGAGATGTATACTGGGAAACCCAATACAAGAGAAAACATATCTAGAAGGTGGGGTGGCCTATGATTTTCTCTCTTTTCTTTAGTAATGAAATGCAAATACAAAGAAAGGGGAACTCATAATGGAGTTTCCTATGACATTGTGGCTTGAATGGCCACTATAGAATGTCCTACCTCCTCTTTTGTGCTCTCAAAATCCCACTCCTATATATTCTTCTCAAATATGGAACAATTACAATGCTAAAGAATGGAACCGTTTCTCCTCCAAGCAACCCATTATTTAACATAGCTTGATAGCCATCTAGGGATAGATTTTTTGCATCTCTCAACCCTCAATTAGTGTTAGTTTTTGGACCTTCTATAATATTCTTGAAAGTCCACGCATGGATAGCCCCACATGTGTGAGTAATTGGGGATGACATGGCATCCACTCAATACCATGGTGGTCAAGAAGGTAGGTCAACTTGCAGGAGGGATAACTTCAGCGTACGAGCTCCAATTGAGGTAATAATTCACACTGTTGGAAATTTCTTGGT
Source organism: Picea sitchensis (assembly GCA_010110895.2). Lineage (NCBI taxonomy): Eukaryota > Viridiplantae > Streptophyta > Pinopsida > Pinales > Pinaceae > Picea > Picea sitchensis. The sequence continues at coordinate 277,090 of SNQJ01S0002318.1, read as the reverse complement.
GTGTAGAACAACATCAAGGGGCTGTAAGCTATGATTTTGAATTTTTGACCCCAAAAAATGTTGTTTGATGCCTCAAAATGGATTTGGAAGGTTCCAGACCTGAAATCTCCAAATAGGGGTATGCCACTAAAATGGGCCCTGCAAGCCAATTCCTCCAATTTTTACACCTAGAAAGTACAAAGATAGATGACAAATTATATAATGATCCAATGTGGATCATCAATATCAATCAATTTTTAACCTCTAAAACATCAAACAATAATCAAAGCATTAAAAGGAATACAAGTCAAGAGAGGTAAGACTTAGAAAAATCTTATGAAACAAAAATTTTAAAGGGTGGAGTCCCTAAGTCTAAAGACTTAGGTCTAGTTGAGGCCTCAACAAATGGAAACACATTGGGTGAATCCATCAATCTATGTTGGAAATTGTCGAGCTATGAATAAAGAAGTAAGAATATATTTATTTGTTCTTCATAGAATTCCAAGTAATTCCCTATAAAACATTTCCATGTGAGGGAGTCAATGATCACTCCTATGAGCCATTTTAGGCAACTTTTAGTTGTACTAAAATAACAAAATGATGGGATTTATTTTCTTATAGCATGACTAAATAAACCAGGTTAGAATCATAATCATAGGATTTAATTGTATTCGAAGTGAAAATGTTTTCCCCATGCATGGAATAGAATATCCCTCCAGTGTTTCTCCATTATCCGAAAGCATCCATAACCCAATGGGTTCACCATGATATCACATAATGTGTTCTACTATTAGTCAAGCGTTCATATTCCCGATAGATATTATCTATCTAACCTTTCCATTACTTAGACTTCCTTTTCTAGTCCTTTGTTTAGGTATTTTTCTTTAGTAATTCATGGATGGGGAAAACAATAGCCCTTTATAGGTTTGATGAGGGTTGACTTCCTTCTATTTGGATTTATTAAAAAAAGTCATTCTTGGGTATTAGAATATCCCCTTTTGGTTTTTAACCCTAGACTTGTGACTTTCTACCTTTCTCATGACTAGATGATTTAGTGTATGTGAATGGATTCCTTTAGCAAACCAACTCATTAACATAACTGAAGCACAGAAAATATCAAAGGGTTAATCATTTAAAACATTTCAAGTTCAACCACTATTTTGAATAACATGCAACATATGTGTTTTGCATTCAAATCTTATTCCTTCAAGATCATAATCAAACATAAACATGTAGAGTTTGCAAGATTTGACCTCTAAGTGCAGAACATTGATGCAAGTTCAAGGCTGAAAATAAAGTGACACAAAGGATGCATTAACAGAAAGCAATAGTTACATCAAAGCATTAGCAAGTCAATCTTTGTGTAATAAAAATCAAAAGAAAAAATAAAATGAAGTTCGAACAATGTAAGTCACAATTATTCTACAAAAAAACCCTAAAGAAATTAACTAAGAAATAAAGAAAACAATTAATTAAAAGCAACAAAATAGAAAATGAAATAATATGCATAAACGCAATTCCTTAAACATGGGCCAAGTGAAGTATTGCTTTAGAATTTGGCCATTAGTAGGAAGGGGATTTTCATTTCCTTCCATGTTTTGTAAATGATATGTTCCAAGGTCGATCCTCTCTACCACTTGGTAAGGTCCTAACCAAAATCATTGAAACTTAGTATGGTTTCCCTTTGGTGCACTCCGTTTTTCCTTGACTGGTTAATAGCTTCATGATCATTAGCTTCTCCTTCATTTGATTATTTCACACTAACTAGTATATAAAGCAACATATATCATCCAAATCATTTTTGGTAGCCAAAGTCTAACTATCATTATGCACTCAAAGGCCAAATTCAACCATTCATTTACAAAGCATGAAAACAATGCATCCACCAATAAAATCAAGAAGAATGAAGCATCCAATATTAGATGGGTTTTCAAGCTATTTTTTCAATCAAAGAATCTTCAATCCGACCCAAAATACCAAATCAATCAATTCCACTACACATATATGTGATACAAATAGTATCTTCAATCCGACCTGAAATACCAAATCAATCAATCCACTACACATATATGTGATACAAATAGTTATTTCATGATCCATCCTCTAGCAATCAAACCTCTTGCATAAAAAAATCAATGACATATTTAATCTTACAAAAAATCCAAAAGTAAATGATTTGCTCATGAAAACCAAAATAATAAAGAGCCAACAACATATATTACACCAATGAGGAATGAAATAATCTTGCAACAAATCCAAAAGTAAATGATTTGCTCATGAAAACCAAAATAATAAAGAACCAACAACATATATTACACCAAGGAGGAATAAAATGGGCCTTTGCTTCCTCTTCTTTTCAGTCAATAAATCTCACTGCAACTCTAAATCGATTTCCTTATGAATTGTGTGTTGCCAACATTTATGGCAAGAGAAAATGACTTGCAATCATTTGAGGCTCTCTAGGTAGCAAAAGGCACTGCACCCTTTCTCCAGGAGTGAGATTACATTTCCTAAGTGCCCTTTATATCTACATATTAATACCAAACATTAGCAGCCATAAAAACACAATAATGATTCTTCGAGATGCCAAAAATATGAGAGAGTTTCAGCATGATATTTCAAGGGAAGACAGATTATCGAGATAGAAGGATCACTATGCATTAGTCTTGGCAAATCAATGGTGCTACCTGCTAGTTGAGACTTCTTGAAACATACATGCATATACAAAAATTGATATAAAAGAATGAAGCAGTGAATTCATACATCAAATAGATGAAGGGAGAGATTGCTAAAATGAGAGAAAGAATGAAGGAGAAGGCTTCCCACTACCTTTATGAAGTTGTAACTTGGAGTGCCAAGGCAGTAATTGAGTGTCACACAAGGAAAAAGCAGCAGTCTGACTTAGAAACTACTAATCACTAGTTTGGGGTCCTAGAGAGGAAAATCGCTTGGTTGGGGAGGTAGTCTGCACATTGAACTCAATGAAAATTTCATTAGGTTGGAGGGCCAAGAAGCCAATTTTCTACGTTCAAAGGATTCATGGCCTCTTAACCCAATGAATTAACCTTTCTATGGTGGAAAATACGCAATTTTTTTCTCTTTCTCAACACCCGAAGGTTGAATCGCTAGGTTTAGAGGGTTGTTGGCATCTTAGCTCAACGATTTAACCTTCCTAGGGTAAATTGTTGGGTTATGCAACAAGTAAGCTCCCAACATCAACATTTTCCTATTTTGCTTCTTAAACATTGGAGACTAAAACAAACATTGTTGGGAACTCATACCACTTCACCTCAGCACATGAACTACAAATTACATTTTCTGTGTATAAATCGTTCAATCTAAAGAGTTGTTGGGTTGTTGGATGGCTCTTTCCAGCAACCATGGAAATCCACCAAAACTTTGTTGCCTTCATAGTCTTGTGTGTGAAAATCTAAGGCGAGAACCACTGCAATCGAAACTCTACATTTTGACACACAACCTCAAGCTTGAGTGTAATGTTAAAAACAAACAATGAGATTGCTCCACACACAACCTTCTTCTGATATCGTCCACACACAACCTTGCTCACTTCTCTACTTGTTAATATGGCATCCCACCTCTAATGCTTTTTTTACTGGTCATTCATTGAAAGCTAACAACGTGATTCCACCTTGCCAATCTTATGACAATGAGGCATGTAAACTTATGCATTGCATGACATTGAAACATGTTAAACCATTTTTCTTAGTTCAAAATATAAGTCACAACTCAATATTCAATAACAAAAGCAAGTGTGAAAAAGTAATCAATTGTCATTTTATGGAAGAAGCAAGAACATTTAATAGTCAAGTGAGATTGAAACCAATTCATGTAGAAATCACTAGATAATAATGTTAGAATATAGAAGATTGTGTGCTCATTTTACCATTGACAATACCCTTGTCACCCAACCATAGGCCAAAGCCACCCTCTGAGCACCTTAACCTTGACTGAGAATTACTCTGGAAGCAAACACTAGGCTAGATAGCCAAACAAGGTGTAGTGCATCTTCCTCCAAGGATAGCGCACCAACAATAGCTGATCAGATAGTCCAAACCCTAGCCAAGAGATAGTCCAAGCCAATACTAAAACTGGTTGTTGTAGCAGTTGCACCTGCAACTCTCCTCCACAAGTGCGCACCAAACTGGGAACTGCAGTGCGCACCAGTTGCTCTCTACAATTCT
>SNQJ01S0002318.1:243542-263786 GCA_010110895.2 Picea sitchensis | reverse complement strand
GGGGGGGGGGGTGCTATTGGGAGCATCGCTTTTCAATTCAGAGGTTAATTTTAAGGTTTTGGTTGCAACAATACCAATTGTCAAGATTGGAGGTTTCAAAGAAGTTGTAGTTTTAACCTAAAAAATAAATAAATAAAATGATGTTATTGTTGGCACCACTTTTTGATTCAGGGGTTGATTTTAAGGTTTTTGTCGATAACATTATGATGTTATTAAGGCCATGGTTGAAAACCATGTTAATTTTAACCTTGAAAAAAAAAAGGTGCTACCAATAGCGCCACTTTTCAAAATAGGGGTTGATTTTGGTGTTTTGGGCCCAAAAATATGGATTTTTAGGGCTAGAGTTATGATTTTGAGGTTACAGTTTTCGTCAAGTCAGTAACTATGTTTAAATGTTAGCATTAAGTTGAATAAATCCCTTGACATGTACTATCAAAGAATAAAATGTGACATGATAAACATTGTATCATATACAACTTAATAATTAAGAATAGACTCTAACTTCCCATACGAAATAATAGATTCAAAGTTTCACTTTAAAATCTGACTACTTTGATACAATCCTTAAATCATCACTAAGAAATTTAATGATAATGATTTCAAGCTTGACTTGCGATCTTACCTTGGTATACATCTCATTTCAATGTTGATATTCCGCCACCTTACAATCCTTCATTTCTTGAGTAGAGTTGAACATAGCCATAACGCTCAGTGCATATTGACCCTGAGTTCAACACATCAATTCCATCCAACCATCCAACCAAGTTATTGATCATATGACTTAACTTACCCACAACAAGGCTATTACATAGTGAAATCAAGGTCAATTTCTTGCACAAGCCAAATACTTCACACTTAAACAAGTGTGTCAGAAGATTCAAAAGTTGGTAGATAATGCTTTGAATTTTTTTGTATCAACATCAAATCCTACAATTGTGTCGCCCAACAATTCTACCTCTAACAGAATGGGAACCATTAATACCTAGGGCAGACTTCTAATTTGTGTTGTATTATGATAGGCCCATATCAAATTGTAGTCATACAACCAAAATCGACCCCACAACAAAATCCATTGTTATCTCAATTGTGACCAACCCTTGTTTCTCGTTGCATTCAACAGGTTACATGACTACAATCGATGCATAATGTCAACATGTCACTAAATCACTTCTTAGGCCTAGTCAACATAACCTTACCATTAATACCCCCACAACACCTAGTACCATTCAAGGTGATCAAAGTTGACTAGGTCAACGCCAACTTCAATGATCAACTTAGAAGCCACAGAGTATGTCTGAAATTGATGCAATCTTTTTACAACTTAGATCGACTTTGTAACTACCTTATTAAAGGCTACCTTATTTTTTTACTTGTATAAATATGTAAAACATATCTTAGTGTAAATCAAGATACTTTATCACTAACGAGATCAAGCTCTGTAACAATTGTCTTCACCATTCTTAGCCATTACAATTCCCTACATTGCTTCGATCACTTTCATTTTTCTTAACTCGTTATTTTGTACTAAAAATAAATGTACATTTGAGACAATTTGTTTTATCGAGTTTATTATCTCTTTTAACTTGTCTTTATTTTCCTTATCTTAATTCATTTATGTAAATAGGCTAACACTTAACATCTTAAGTAGAAATCACATTTTTGTGTTCTCTATCATGAAGCATGACCACAATGTTAAACACTTGATTAAGTCATTGTATTGGTTCATCATTCTCATGACTGCTCATCATGGCCAACATGATTACTATGATCTACTGGACATAAGCGACAAGTCTAACCAATCTCCCCACAAATTAATTGAAGACATTGAACTAAGTATCCAATCCTACATAGTGCTTGGATCCCTTAATTAAGGGAGAAAGAAGAGTCAAATGAGGGGAATGATTAGACAATACACCTTTCATGCATCAAGGTAAGCTCTTGTCACTCTTCTTTGTACTTGGACTTTCCATATATGGTAAAAATATAATCATGTTGAGCCAATTTGGATACTCTAAGCTCGAGAGGAAATCTTCTACCTAATTTTTTTTTATCTTTTTGCATGGGAGAACTCGACTTGGTGAAGGCTCCTACACGTTTCCCTAAAACAACACAATTATTTAACAATTTTTCATGATGACTAGTATATATTTGGTCCCTTTAAAATGCCCAAAGTGGCAATCCCCCTCTTACCTTAAAATGGAAAACATAGAGGAAAAAGGGAATTCACTCGGGGCTAAGGACTCAATGATTGCAAATGAAGTTTTGTTTTTCGCTTGTAGACTTTTCTTTCTCCACTTACTTTCTTGACACGCAAATACAATAGAGAAAGATGCATCTCACTTTGCCATTTCATAGACTCTTCTATGTTGTATTTAAGCAATCCAATCAACTTGTCTTTTTATTTTTTAATTTATATTTTATGTATGATCTGTCATATCTTTATACTTGACCGACTGACAAAAATGTAAATGATAATGGGACCCACTATCACAACTTATCACAAAATTACTTCAAACTTTGGAACATATGTTATGATGTGAAGGTTTTATTTTTACAAAATTTGGATGCCATTATACAAATATTGGCAATGTTATAATAAGGTTGTAATGTTAGTTTATGGGTTTGATTGATTGGGCAAGTAGGGTGGTAATATTTATGAGAGTGTGGTATGTTTAGTACTTTCCAAATAAATCAAGGGGTAGAGTGTGATGGTTATTGTAAGTAAATTAAGTTTGGTTATGAACAAAGTTCTTAGCTCCTAGCTCTTTTCTAAGTTGATTGGATAACATTAATGAAGTGTAAAAGAAGTGTTATAATAGTTTATTTTGATATGTTATATTGTGAAATTTATTTGTAAAAGAAGTGTTATAATAGTTTATTTTCATATGGTATATTGTGAAATTTATGTGTTACAATTTAGACAACCAATATATAAAATGTAAATATTAACTATTTTGGAAATTGATTGTCATCATAAATGAAGAAGTCGACAAAGTTACCTTATTTATTGTGCATATTTAAAGATCTTACAATAGACTTTGGTTAAGAATAAAATGTGACATGACAAGCATCATGTCCCACACAAGTTTTAGTGGGGAATAGAATTTGGCTTCATGTACAAAAAGTCAAAATTTCATGTCAAAAGCTTGGACCACTTTGATACAATCCTTGTACCATCATTGATAAGTTTAGTGATAATGATTTCAAGTTAGAAATCTCACCTTACTTTCGTATTCATCTCATTTTCAATGTTGATCTTCTACAACCTTGTAGTCCTCCATTGCTTGAATAGAGCATATCATAGAAGGAACTTGCAGTAGATATTGACTCTAAGTACAATACATTGTCTACATCTAACCAAATTATTGTTTGAAGGAATCAACTTACCCATAGCAAGGCTATTGATCTCTACCACATTATGACAGTAAGTCAATTTCCTACACAATCCAAAGTGCAACTTAAGTTTCCATGGTAGAAGACCAATTTATAAGTTTTAGATTATCATCAAATCTTTGAACTATGTCACCTAACACCTACCTTGGATGCAATGGGGACCATTGCTACCTATACGGACTTTTTATTTGCGCCTTATCATGATTTGGGTTCTTGATAGGCCCACATAGGCCCAACTCATATTGTAATGTCACTAAAATTGAACCCTCGATAGGATCCATTGCAATCTCAATTGCGACCAACCTATGTTCCTCGTCATATTCAATGAAACTACAACCTATACCTCATATTTAGCTTGTTATTGAATCATCATCTACAATGGTGCCTCTTTCAAATCAATATGCATACAACAAGAAAAAATTTAAGGATACATACATAGCTTAAAGTGTAGAAATCTTGGCAAATATTACTAATTCTTAAAATGCCGACTATAAAATGTTTGGCCATATTTTTGTAAATATATTCAAATTTCTAAAGATTCTATATAGCTCCTAGAAAATTTTGGCGATTTTTAGAGTAAAATGATTTTTTCCTATAAATTTGGATGAATCATATTTACAAAAAATGGAAATTAGTGAATTTTTTTTTGGAAAAAAACATGGAAAATTAATTTAAATGTGATTTTTAAAGTAAAATAATTTTCTTGTAGAATTTGGACAAATAATTTTTAGAAAAGAAAAGGAAATTGGTGAATTTTTTTTGGAATAAACATGGAATTTTGGCAATTTTTAGAGTAAAATAATTTCATCATATAGAATTGGGCGAATCATTTTTAGAAAAATGGAAATTGGTGAATATTTTTTTAGAAAAAAATATATGGAAAATTAGCCCAAGGGAGAAATTAAACCCCTAAAATTTTCCTCAACATACAACTACACTCATTAACTCTAGATTCTCAAGCATAGTTAACAAAATCTCACCTTAGATCCTTAGAGCCCTGATTGTTTAAGGAGATCAAAGTTGACTATGTAAACACTAACTTCCATGATCACTTAATAACAACCATATCTTGGACTCGTATGAATTTGTTACAACTCAGGGAAACTTTGTAATTGCCTTATTAATGGAAACTTTATTTCTTTATTTATAAAAATAGGTGAATGTATCTCATTGTAAATCAAGATTCTTTTTATCATCGACAGGATAGAGCCTTGTCACAATGGTCTTTATAGTGTTGAGCCACAATGATTTCTTACATCAATTCAATCTTTGTCATTCTTGGCAACTCATTCGTTTGTACCAAAAATAGATGTAGATTTGAATTAATCTATTGTGTTGAGTTGGTTATCTATTTGTCTCTGTTGTCTCTCTTTTTGTTTTCTATCATGATTTGTTCATGTGAATGCCTCACACTTAACTCCCTTAAGTAGCATTAGCATTTTATTGTGGTATTAGTGGTCTAGCATGACCACATTATCAAACACCTTCACAATATATATGCTTTTGTTTGCTTGAGTTATTGTTCATAGTTTTTCACTTACCTATCACAATAGCTCACAACAACTAGCTTAGCTACAATGCTCATTGTGATATAAGCAACCTATTTGACCAATCACCACACATAATGAAGGGATTATGCACGCCATGTATTCAATCCCGCCTAGGGTCTAGATTAGTTAAGGGATAAAGGAGGGTTGAACGATAAGAAAGGATTAGAGAAAACACCTTTCATGAATGATGATAAACTCTTGACACTCGTCTTCCTCCTTGGACTTGTCTAGTACGGGACAAATATGGTGGGGCAAGCCAACTTGGATGGTCAAGTTGTAAAGGAAATTTCACATCTTATTTGTTGATCTTCTTACATTGGAGAAGTTGATTTGTTCTAGGTTCTTGCACATTTTTGTAAATCAATACAATTGTCTAACAATTTCCTATGACATGGGTTATCCCTATTTTGTTTTAGATGGTTAACGATAATATTTGAGATGAGTCACCTACAATTATTTCTTCATTATAACGATATAGAAGGCAACTCTTCATGCCCCCGTTGAAATCAACTACATACCCTTGATTATTTTTTCATGTGTTAATTACTAACAAAAAGGCTACATGCATAGCTGCTTGATTATGGCTAGCCACATTCCTTGCAAATGCCTCTCCTAGGTTTCCTTTCGCAACCTTGTCAAAATTAACTTTGATTCAATTTTCTTGAAAAAATTGCTATTCTAGTCAGGAACTTCTTCAACATTTTATAATGTATATTTTATTAGGGTTAATTAACCTTCTTACAAAAACAATGATAAAAGGTAAAATTATAACAACATAAACCTTTGTTAGCTCTCTTAGTAAAACAAGGTGAAAAATATAACACATAGACTTCAACAATGAAGGAAATATAGTAGTTAAAACATTGTTACACTAATTACTATAACAAGATTTCCTTGCTAATTTCCTTGATAGACTAAGAAAAACTTATATAAAATTATAACAATCAATATCCTACATCCATTTCCCATTGCCTTCTCCTTAAAAAAAAAAAATTGTAAAAGTTAACTAAATCAACAAAATGTAACAAAAAAAACCAATAATAAACATATATATGTTAACTAAATCAACAAAAGACCAATAATACAAACAAACATGTATCCAATACATAACAATATACTAAACACAAACATGTATCAAACACATAAACCATATACTAAAATGATAAATGTGACAATTGTTTTGGATGATTTGTCACTTAAACCCTTTACATATAAATGTCAAAGTTGCAATCCCTCCCTCATCTAGAGGAGGAGGTTGGTAAGGTTTAGTAAAGATTCAATGATTTACTTATAAATGTCAAAGTTGCAATCCCTCTCTCATCTCAAAATACAAAGGAGGAGGTTGGTAAGGTTTAGTAAGGATTCAATGATTGCAAAAAAAAAGTTGTTTTCAGTCTAGTATCACTTTTCTTTCTCCATTTACTTTCTTGACACACAAAAGACAACTAAGAAAGATGCATCTCACTTGTCATTTCATATGCTCATATTTATTGTCTTTAATCAAACAAATCTACTTGTCCTTTCATTTATAATTTGTCATATACTAATATTCTTTTAAACTAAAAAAAAATCAAAAAATAAATAATAAAACGACATTGAAAATTTATTTTAAAATTAAAGATAATGGACCCTTTATGTTGAATTTATCCAAAAATATTGAAATTTCATTAAAAAAAAACTAAGATAATGGGACCCTCTATGTTGAATTTTCATTTTTTTTAAATTGAAATGCCATTATAAATTTATTCACATTTTTAATAATTAATTTTACTTATTTTTTATTTATGATTTATTAAAATATTAGATTTATATTCTTCTCATTTTAAAAAATTTTAAAAATAATATATCCAAAAACATTAAAACTTCATTTAAAATTTTTAAAATAATAAAACTGTCTATATTAAACTTTTATTAAAAACCTTACCACATATAAATATAAATAAGATTTATAATATTTTTAAGAAAACCAAACATAATGAATCCTACATATTAAACTTCAATAATTTAAAATATTAGATTTATTTTCTTCCCATTTTAAAAAATTCAAAAAATAATATATCCATAAACATTAAAATTTTATTTAAAAAATTTTAAATAATAAAACTATTTATATTAAATTTTCATTAAAAACCTTACCACATATAAATAAGATTTATAATATTTTAAAAAAACCAAACATAATGAAACCTAACAATAATATATCAAAAACGAATAATACATCAAAAACATTGAAACTTCATTTAAAAATTTTAAAATAATAAAATCTTTCATTAAAAACCTTATGACATATAAATAAGATTTATAATATTTAGAAAAATGTGAAACATAATGGAACCTTTATAATGAAGGTCCAATTATTTTTACAATATTGAGATATTATCACAAAATGAATAGGATCACAATTTTGATACATGTGGGGGGTGAAAGTCACATCATCGGACTTTTGATATTAAGTTTTATTTTTGAAAATTATTATTTTATTATAAAATTATAAATTTAATATCACAAAATGAATAGGATCACAATTTTGATAAATGTAGGGTGAAAGTCGCATCATCCGACTTTTGATATTAAGTTTTATTTTTTTAAATTAATATTTTATTATAAAATTATAAATTTAATAGATACAATGAAAATAAAAATTATAATTTGAAAATATTTTTTAATTATATATATATATATAATTAATAATTTTTAGAAAAAAATTTATCTAGTAAATAATTTTTGGAAAAGTTTTCAATTTTTTTTGTGTTTTTTTTAAATAATATCTAAAATAAACCTTAGATTTTTCAATTAACAATACCAAATCAACTATAAAACTTGTCTTTACAATAAATACCATTAACTATAATACTTGATAATAAAATAAATAAATATTAAAATAACTCAATAAAAATATATATATTAAAAATAACTCTCAAACATCTGAATGAGAGTCAGAACATTTAGGAAAATGGGACCCATGACATTAAAGTCTTGTTTTTATAAAATTAAAATGTTATTATAAAATTATTAACCATTTTTCCTCCACATAACGTCAAAAATAAAAAGTTGTATCTTAACAAGTTGATTTAAAATTCAAATATATTTGAAAATTTTATTTGTTAATTGACGGATCCAAATTAAAAGTTTGAATCTGAATTGTTATTACCATATTTATTTAAATTATTAAATCAAGAAAAAAACAAAGATATATCACAACTACAACTGCATTGAACAGTGCGAGTTTGGATATAGTCTGTCATATTCTGGAGCTGTAATGGAGATAGTACAGTGAAGGAGAAGAAGGAATTATTTTAACGTTCACGAGGTTAATAATAATCTATGGTACAGATTGTCATACTGATTTCTATATTTCAACCATTTTCGTGTTCAGTTTGATGTTGAGTTCTCCAAATTTTTCCACTATTCTGTTTCCACTTTTCCAAAGGTGCAAAACATACAAACCCTTTCTTCTCAAGCTTCCCTTGGTCTTTTCCAATGCCCGGTTTCACAAGGGAGTTGATGGAAATTAGTTCTTAATTGGGCAATAAGCATTTTGGCTCTCCAAGATATATTGATGATGATTGTAAGTAGTTTAAACTCTTCAATATATTACTCTTTCTTTCTCCCTAGCTCTTTATCCCAGGTTCCTTGTGGAACCTGTGGAACCTATCAATAACAAAAGTCTTGGATTTCCAGCAAAATCAAATGGAAAAAGTTGTCAGAAAACAGCCAAAAGGTATAACGTTTAGACCACTGCACCTTTTGGGTTTTTTGGTTGAATCCGGCAATGTAAATTTGGACAAAATCTCTATTTTATGTTGTTTAAATAGCACTTATGAATGCATAAATGGATTCAACTCGCTGAAAAACCCCTGGGGCACTAGTGTTATACAAACTTAACCACTCAAATCTGCAGCTCCAACCATTCATCACAAGATTTCGAGCAAAATCAAATGGAAAAAATTACCTGAAAACAGCCAAAAGATAGAACGTTTAGACTACTGCAAACCTTTATCTCTTTACTGTTTGTACTGAGATAGTTTTGCTTATAACAGTGAGTTTGCAGGTTTTACTGTATCACATATGAATCGGATACTGACACGTTGATGTCAATATTATAATGTCCATACACGTTACATCATCGTACTATCCTACCAGGAATCACTATACCCCTGATATATAAATCCCCTTCTATTCCCGTATTGATTAATCGCCTCGTACCATTTCAATGTACAGCATACTGTATTTACCCGGCTCAGAAAACTTTCGAATTTGAGATTTCTTTGAAAGCAAGTGTATCCAGAGGTGTGGAAATATGTCTGTACAAGTCGCAGAAGAAGCTCAGGAAACATTCACGTTTATCTCTGATATCATATCCTCTGCCCTTTCCTCTATTTTTCTGCAATCAAACGAGAGAAAATTTCACCCAAAATATCCACGAATCTTTATATTCTTGATGGAAAATGCTGCTTGGATTTGAAAGATTTGATGGGCGTAATTTTTTTTAAATTGAAAGCACGGCCCGATGGGGCCATGGTTGTTCGATTGGTTGAGAATCCTGAGGTTAATACATATGATTTTTCTTCTTTCTTTTTAATAATAATAATATTTCTGTGGTTCGTGGGGTTGCAGGGCAATTGATGGTTATGTGGACTGGTTGTGGGGTTGCATGCCAACTGCATCCAATTAGTCCGCCATTAAAGCTTCTCAAGATCCAAAGGACCGGAATAAATTCCAGCAAGGCAGGCCATAGGATTGGCGCAGACTTTAGCCGCTGTCACATTCATGGCGTCCAATCTATCTCAGGCGCTTCCAGACCTCTTCCACCCACTTCCAGCTAAGGCCATCATTGCTGACAACAGAGTGCAGAATTACCAATAGGGCCTACACATGGCGGATCCCATGACTGTGGCCCTCCACCCCATGTGACTAGAGATTTTTAAAAAAAGACAAAAGGGCTCCTGTATGCATGTGATTGGTCCCTCCACAGAGAATCAGAATCTATGGAGCTCATTAATTCAGATGCAAAATCCTGTAGCCACTCATTCATAGTCAAAAAAAAATTCGATCCGTCTTATCATTTAAATCAATCTTCATCTTGGATCTATTTGAACTCGCATATAGATCCATATGAACCCTGATCCATTAAGCATCATGATGATCAGAAAAATCGAACTTTCTGCAATCTCCTTTTGGCGCTGAGGTTAGGTTTTAAAAGGTAAAATTAGGGTTTCTTATTAACTGCTCAAACATAAAAATCGATTTCCATATTTTTGCAATCTGAACTTTTTCTTACTTTCGGTGGTTTGAAAGTAACAAAAACCAGTCTCTCAGTCAAAAGTTTTGAATCGATCTTATCATTTAAACTAAAAGAGGTTAATCTTCATCCGGAATCTATTTCAATTCCAATATAGATTTCATATAAGCAATTTTCAAGGGTTACTTCAATTTGTTGGTATCATTATTGTCAAGTTGGTGTTAATGATATTAAAAAGTCAGGCATTGAATTTAGGTGACTATTATATGGGTTACTATTATCAAATGAGAATTTTATATGGGTTACTATTATCATTATCAAAAGAGAAATTGTCAAAAAAACTCAGTGGGAATTTACAGAGAAAAAAATTCCTCATCCATTAAATATTATAATGATCAAAACATTTGAACTTTTTGCAATCTCCTTTTCAAACTAAGTGAAATTAGAAAAAGTAAATTAAATTTTATAATTAACTCACAAATTTTGTATTTTTTGCAATTTGAACTTTTGGGGATTTGATTGAGTTGAAACCACAAAATTAGGATCCTTAACTCCTTACAACTAATAAAAACATACTTTTGAATTCATTCTAGTGGAAATAATTATTGCAATCTTAACTTTTTTATTAAGTCAGCTTGAAAAGCTAAAATTTGGCTGATGATTTCTTATAAAGTATTAAAAAATATTGTTAAAACAATTTCCATTTTGCTGGCAGATTTGTCTATTTTGTACTTTGTGACTTGTTAAAAGAGTTTCACAATAAAATCTCCTCCTTTTTCTTAAAATAGTTTCCACAATAAAATCTCCTCCTTTTTCCTTTAGTTTATACCAGTGTATGAACACCTTATTTAAATGATAATTTTGATTCAATGCTTTTTGGGTTGGATCCAACAGTGGAACTCAAATGCATCTCCCTACTTGAGGTGAGGGATCCAAGAAACTAAATTAAATATACACAACTTGAAAAAATCCGGTGTTGCATTGACTATGAAAAGAAGAAAAATTTTGATCAAATGAAAGGGAGCCAGAAATGCTGAGGGCTCCATTAATATTCCTGTATACTGTATTTGTTATCTTATTCATTCATGAGTTTTATTCATGATACTTCTATCATGTCTGGTACAATTTTTGAAGCTTAATGGATGATACTATACTTATAAGAGGGAAGGAAGGAAGCTGTTGTTGTTGCTTCTGTTACAGGGTGGGGATTGGATCCCAGATCTTTAGTTTCATATTTAAGATATTCAAGTGGGTCCTTGTTTCTATATAGTAATAATAATGTGGAGAAATAATCGACGGTGGTTTTTGGGCTAGGTCCCCATATGAAGCTGTGTGTCCCAACTCAGTTGGGGATCCAACGTGTCCACTTGAATGTGTTGGAGCAGAATGAGTACACTGTCGTCTCTCCAACTGCAACGACTTTTTTAATGCAGTGCCGGCTTCAGAAATGGATCCATGTATTGTATAATCACAATAATGATAATACGCTGTGTATAATCAATTGTTTAATGTGTGCCCAACAGCGAGTTTGCTATGTGGCTGCTGATATGTTGTTGGCTGCATATGATGCACGTGGTGTTGTGAAAGGACTGTCTGGAAGGTTGTGTCCATGGTTGCTGCACATTGTAAAGAGAATGCATTAGTAACAGGTTATAGTTTAGTAAATGTTTTATTTTTTTTATTTTATATTTTTTTAATGTATAAATGGATTTAACATTCTCAAATTCAAGTCATCTATTATTTTACATAGAATTTTAAATTTTATTTTAATTCAACGTTCTTACAAAATTATCTATTAATCTYAATCACTAAAATTTACAATTTTTTTATTTTTTWAATTTCTAAAAAAAATCCTAATAAGAAATTAAAAAGTTTAAACCARACYAATTTTTTTACTGYTGCAAATGAGTACATATATATATATGAGAACACGCGTACATTTAACAACACAACTTTAAAGGCGTTGAGATCCATGCAAACCGGGAGACAAGCAGAAATTGACAACACTTAAATTATAATCCACATGAAATGTGGACATTTTATCCAAATAGCTGAAGCCAGGCAATGCTACTTAAAAGCAAACAAACACTGACAACTTGCATCACTGCAATTTACATGACCATAATCAGACAAAACTACTCAAACACAGACAAACACTGACATTGTATTACATGGCCGTAGCTGAATAATGCCACCAATTAATATTGAGAGTCAGTAATGGAATACTGGTAAAATGCCCTGTGTGTTAGAATTCGATGATCAAAATGTTCATTATAGAATTACTCGTAACAAAACAAATATTTTTTATTACTCATAAAATACATATTATTAAAACATATACTACAAGTAAAATGTTTTGCAAATTCTAACTCTAATTATAATAATAACAACCATTACTGACCAGTCTTCCCAACAATCCAACAACTTTCATCCTCAAACAATCTTAACCTTATATGTATGAAGCATGTTCAAGTTGGCAATTGAATTAAGATGACTCTGTGTTCCCTTTTAAATCTACGATGAAGATAACCCTATGCCAATTTGGAATACAATTTGGAATAAATTTGGGATTAAGATATAAGGGTTGGTTAGTTGTTTTATAAAATGGTTTTTTTTTTGGATTTCTGTAATATAAATTTATATTAATCACTATTTTTGTTGTTCAAAATTTATTTTTGAATGTAGAAATGGACTCAGAATGCTAAAAAACTCCTAAAAAGTTCTGATTATAAAGAAATAATTACTCAAATCTAAGAATCCAATTTTTGAATGTAGAAATGGACTCAGAATGCTAAAAAACTCCTAAAACGCTCTGATTATAAAGAAATAATTACTCAAATCTAAGAATCCAACAATTTCTGACACCTAGAAAAGATCATCATTTCGTAGAATCCTAAAATCTTTAACCTACATATTAAGATATATCTGGTTTATAAATGTTTGACAGTTAGTCTAGTCACTAGTTTTACCTGTCTTGGTCATTGATGTTGGTATTCTTTGGCTTTTCTCCGGTCATGGAATCGCTGTTCAACACTTCCAGCAGATAGCTGAAGTGGTCTGTCAGCGAGAAGTCGTTGAGATCTGCATGGAAATTTAAATGGTGATGTGAAATTCATGGATGTCATGCCATTGAAATTTCAGGTTTTTGAATAATTGAGATTTGAACCCCAAACCTTGATCTGTAGCTTTGGCATCATCAAAATCGTTATGGTGGTCCTCAGTCACAATGGCGTTCTTGACCGCTGTAATTTTGGAGACTTGATTGAATAAATGTAACTCTGCTAACCGGCTTCTTTCCATCTCGATGGCTTGCTCCTGTTCCTCGGCCAGAAGCTGTCTTCTCATTATCTCGGAGCTATCGACAATTCTGGGCCCTGTGCAAGGATAAAACTAATCTCAGAAAAACAGCAGAGATTTTTATACAATCAAAAGTGCTACAGGTAGAGACTTGAATAAAATGCGCACCAAGTTGCAAATCGTAGTCCAGATCTAGATTGTAGGCTGCCGCCATGTATTTTGAATGGTCAAGTTTCTCGGCACTCTTTCTGAAACAAATCAAATCAGATATCCCGGCTGAAAATCATAACCATGTTTATAAATAGTTTTAAGCTAAAAATAATAATCATGTTACTATAATAAGCTGAAATCAAAACGGTGCTTACAGATAGTATCAAGCAGGAATTATACCCATGTTTATAAAAAGTTTTAGTATTATCCATGGGAAGGGATACAGCAGAGGTGAGAACAACAATAAGATAGTAAATTGATATGGAATCAACTAAACTTAAAATCTATTAAATTTATAGTTTCAAGTTTTTGATACAAAGGCAAAGGCAAGCAAAAAAGAACAGAAAAATTTATTTTGACCTAAAAGTTTGTGGTACTTCCATTTACAAGATAAATATATCTATTTCTTTCACGTGAAAACTATAACAATACAATCTCTAATCTATATGCGCAGCTGAGTTGAAAAACTCAGCATAGAGAGAAAAGGCCAAAAATCTACAAGGTCAAATGGGCATTTACCGAAAAGCATAAACTTGGATTTCAAAAACTCTGAAAACCAGGAAAAATGGGAAGGGGAGATTTTTGCAACACTCATGTATTAATGCTCATACTACCCAAATGAACTATCTTCAATATTCTAGCAGGAACTCTAGTACCATGCAGAATGGAGGGAATATATGTAGAATTAAGGATTAAAATCAAAATTCTACCTGTCTCCATGCTTGCCTTTTTCTCTGTAAGGCTTGACAAGAACACGGGCACCACAAACATAATGCGGATTTCCTTTGGCCAGGATTGTTTTTACAGTCTCTGGATACACAAATGTTACAAATCCAAACATTCTCTTCTGTTGGTAGGGTATTCTCACGTCCTGTACAGGCCCATATGTCCTGCGAAACAATTACAGTTCTAATGAATTCCATAGAAACAAGTAAGGAAAGCAAAAAAAAGAAAATCTGCATGCAAATGAAATGAAGCCCCACCTGAAATAGTTAGATACATCTTCCTCTGTAAAAGTGCTCTCAGCAGGGAATGTTAAATAAATCTGACGAGACCCTGCAATCAATCCGGCTGCTATGTCGCTTCGTTCATTCCTGTATTCTGTGAACCTAGGAGCATCCTCGGCTAAAACAACTGCGTGCTGGCCATGAGGTCTGCATAGAACAATCCAAAGTTCAATCCTACATGGTCTTTACATTATCTCTTTTGTATGGAGTTCTACATTCAAGGACGAGCGCAAATTTGAAGTCACGGAAATTATTTTCAAGTTGTTAATATAAATTTATTTAGTTATTTATCTGTCCGGCTGTAGCTTAGTGGTTGGGACAGGGCGTGCCCAGTAAAGAACAGGAGTTCAAACCCCTGTAGATGTGGAGCCGTCAAGTCCTTCGCAATTTGACATAGCCAATTTGTGCCTGGGCATTTCGAATTATAAACCAGAAAAATCATGAAAAACAAGAATTTCTTAAAGCCGTGAAACATACCTATCAATCAGTCTAACAGTGTTCTTCAAGCGTGCCAAGAGCTTTGTGAGACTGTAACCCGCTTTGCCATGCCTTTGAGATTCAGTCAAGTAGCCTTCTGCCTGCAGAGTCCTCCCATATCTCTCATAGTACAACTGAGGCAACGAGGCAATGGAAATGGGCGTCCTTTTGGCCCTCAGCAATTCCTGCAATTCCAACTCCAGCCGCTCGAGCGATCCAGTGGAGATTGGCTCATCATTCACCGATCCAGAAGGGCTGCTGCTCGCCGAGACTTGAACTGAAAGATGGTTTTCAGCATGGGAAAAACGGCAATTGCTGCCGTGTTTGCAATATCCACGGGCGAAATACAGGCATGGCTTGACATCAGTCATCTGGGTAGGACGTTTACCAGTCCCAAAATTCAAAAACTCCATGCCCAATTTGGTCCCATTCAAAGAGCCAATCTGCATCTCTGGGTAATTGAAGTAACTATCATTCTCAAACAAAGGAAGCTGCTGTTCCTGCAGCTGGAGGCTGTAATCTCTCATCCCTGCTGGTTCATTAAAAGCCAGGGGATGCAGCTTTTCGCTGCAGAAGATTTGATCTTGCAGCGAATTCCTGCCCATGAAACTGAGTGTGCTTTGCTCAATGGGTACACTAGTGAAATGAGAATTCCCCAATGGGCTCTCTTGATGGGTTTGAGAGTCCCAGTACAGAGTTTGTTGTGCTGAAAGAGCAGGGTAAGAGCGAGATGGAACATGAGAAAATGGAGCATAATTGTATGGTGACAACAGCTGGGTTGTAGAGGACTGAGCAACTTGCAAACCGAGCTCCTTCTTGGCCTTGGAGACCATGGATTGGATCAAACTATCAGGACCAAAGGCCAGCCGAATCATTTCCCTGNGTATGGTGACAACAGCTGGGTTGTAGAGGACTGAGCAACTTGCAAACCGAGCTCCTTCTTGGCCTTGGAGACCATGGATTGGATCAAACTATCAGGACCAAAGGCCAGCCGAATCATTTCCCTGTCTCCATGGTCTTGCACCAGCAAATAACCTATGATTTTTGATACATTCTCTGGTTCCACGCTATGAATCCTTGAGTACACAATCCTTGTTGCTTCATATACATCCATTTCACATCCAACACCTGCAAAACATGATGCACCAAACGATTAATTCTTCAATCATCAATGCTCATACATATATATATCAGATCTGAAATACCAACTTCAAAGTTCAGGCTTTTGACAAGCAACTATGATTCATGATCGAAACTTGTAGAGGATCTCCCAGCATTGGAAGCCTACAAGTCAAGATCTGGCACAAGGACATCAAACATGTACCATATGAAATCTATGGAATGACAACCAAGATCCACGGCTTCAAACTGACATTGTTGAAATGGTTTGTTTCCTCAGGCAGCAGCCATTATTATACCTAACACAAAATCACTCCTTCACAGCTGCAAATTTCCTTACAGTGCTGACCTCACAGCCCACCCATCCGGATACGAAAATTGAAGGGGCAAATCACTGTATGACAAGATAGGTCGATGGCCTACAGGATTCGAAACCCAAAAGCAAAACCATCTCTATATCTGCCATTTACCACATGGATCCATTTCAAACACACTTAGCTTCCACAGAATTGAACAGCCCACATTACTGTATCTAACTTAAAACTCCATACACCGATACCATTACTAATTTTTCTGAATCAGAGTTTTCTATCTCATAATCCCCCNGACCTCACAGCCCACCCATCCGGATACGAAAATTGAAGGGGCAAATCACTGTATGACAAGATAGGTCGATGGCCTACAGGATTCGAAACCCAAAAGCAAAACCATCTCTATATCTGCCATTTACCACATGGATCCATTTCAAATACACTTAGCTTCCACAGAATTGAACAGCCCACATTACTGTATCTAACTTAAAACTCCATACACTGATACCATTACTAATTTTTCTGAATCAGAGTTTTCTATCTCATAATCCCCCAGTTCCTTTGCAGGCCTGTCAATTATACTCTTACCATTGAATTCCTTCCTGTCAAGGCAAAAAGCTAATGAAAACAAGTCCACAGACCAGATCAGAAAAACCAAAAAAAAAAAATCCAAAAACAGATTCAGATCCACAGACCAGGAGAAGGAGATCAGCCACTGATTAATACCCATATCGGAGTTCCAGCCATAAATAAGGCCGAGTTCATTAAGGCCTCTTCTCACTCCATCTACTAAACAGATAAAGGCAAGCAGTCAGCTGAGCCCTTGGCGAACCTAACCCCCCCACCTTAACTCCGCTCTAGTTAAATTCAAATAACCCCGCTTTCTTAGACCTCAAATTCGCCCGTTGGGTTACGAAACCTGAGCCGGAAAACCCTCCCGGTGGTAAAAAAGTGTTACCCCCGAAAAAAGACAGGTCATTTTCACCTCATGCGTAAGCGGTTAAAACTCAAAAATTAAAAGGACTCCGGGCGAGGTAAAAGTACAGCATGCGGGTCCCACCCGATGTCCACGCACGTAATGCCGGGTGAATACAAAGCGGCGAGCGCCTCTGCCGGCGCGGCGATTCCGGCAACACACGTGAAGGTGGGCCCGCTGACGCCATCAGTTCCCGGTTCCGTCATCCGCCGAACGGCCAGGCGGGAAAAGCCGACAGAATCTAGCAGCGATGACGGCTGTACTTCTGCCTAGGTCGTCATACACGCTAACCCCTTGGGTTCCAACCCCAGGGTTTGTGGTGTTTGTGATTAGCACGTACCTTTTCCACAAAGGTGTCTTGCCACTTTAATCCCATGGCACCCGAACAACTTTTTCACTTTTACATTCTTGTGGATTGTGTGTGGGTATTCATATAAGGGGACAAGCCCAATACCCGGTCTTTTCTTGTGTTTCACTTCACTTAATTTCACCCAACCATATCCATATTAAAGTGAAGCCTGTTTCTAGCAACAAATTGCTTCATGAAATTTTGAAACTTTCTTATAGTTGGGTATGTCTATCTCTCTATGCTTTATCAACACCTAAAATCAACTGTATAGATAAAATTATGATTGCAAGTGTGTATATCCTTTTATCAATGGGTTTGCTTTATCAACACCTCAAATCAGCTAGTACTATCCTTTAATTATTGGGCTTGTTTTATTAACATCTAATTGTGGATAAATTTTAGAGTGAAATTATCTCTGTGTTATCAACAACAGTGATACTTAAATAATTATAAGTAAACATGTTTTGAGTGAAAATTGTGAACCCTATTTAAATTTGTTTTCTTTCTCGTTTATCATTCTTACCTTGTTGTTTCTTAGTACTAATTTGAACTTTTTTTTGTTCTCTCAATCTTATTCAAATTTATTTCTCTTAGTTGCAACACTTGTATTTTGTCGCTTTTTGTCATCCATGCTCTCAACCTTATTTAGATTCATCTCCCTCTTCATTTGCAACACTTTTGTCATGTTGCTTCTTGTCACTAATCTAGACTCTTCCCATGAGCCCCCAACGTTATGCAAATACATATCCCTCCTCATTTGCAACACTTCTATATCTCATTCTTTTTTATGTGGATTTGAACTCTTCCCTTTTCTCATTCTTATTCATAAGCATCTCATTCCTCATTTGCAACACTCGTTTCTTGTTGCTTCTTGGTACTAATTTGAACTCTTTCCCTCTGTTGTCATCATTCAAACTCATCTCCTTTTTCATTTGCAACACTCTTATTTCGATACTTCTTTGACACTAATTTGAACAATGCCCATCTCTTGGCCCTATCCAAACTCACCCCCCTCTTCATTTGCAACACTCTTAGCCAAGCCCCCCCCCAAGTGCTCTTGGATCTGAATAGCCCTCTAGGCCCAAAAGAAATAGAATGGATATATCTCATGGATCAGAAGCGGAAGAAACAGGCAGGAAAGAAAATCAATTTTCATAGATAATTATGCAATGTTTTTGTATATATTGTCTCAGCAATTTCTATAGGGTTTATAGTTGGAGCATCTTTAAAATTTTGTTTGTAAAGAAGTCAATAGTGAAATGGTGGGCCTTCTTAGTAAAATCACAACCTGGTTTTGAAAGTTTAGTACAGGTTGGTTTTATCTCTGTATAAACTTTGATACTGTGAGTTATCTCACATTTTTTATTACTATATGTTTCCCAATTTATTTTACAAAAAAAAAAAACACTCTTATATTGTTGCTTCTTGACATTAATCTAAACACTTCCCCTCTCTTAGCCTTATTGAGACCTATCATCCTCCTTATTTGCAGCACTCCTATATGGTTGTTTCTTGACATTTATTTGAACTCTTCCCCTCTTTTAGCTCTATTTAAATGCATCTCTCACCTCATTTTTTGCAACATTACCATTTTGTTGCTTTGTGGCGTAATTCAAGAATTCTTCCCCACTCTCAATGGTATTCAAACACATATCCTTCATTTGTTTCACTGACATCTTATCGCTTTTAGCATTAATTTGAACTTCTGTACTCTCTCAACCCCATTTAAGTTCATCTCCCTCATCATTTACAACATTCTTATATGGTTGTTTTTTGAAACTAATTTAAACACTTCCTCTCTAAACACCATTTAAGCTTATCTCCTACCACATTTGCAAAACTCCTATCTCATTACTTCTTATTACTAATTTAACTCATTTTTTAACTTTATTTAAATCCATCCCTCTTTATTTACAACACTTATATTTTAATATATTGAACTCTTTTCATTTTTTATTTTTATTTAATTTCATTTTCCAACTCATTACTAAACTTTTTTAAGTTATATTTTGATTTAACTAAAAATTCACTTAAATCATTTTCATTTTTTATTTTTATTTAATTTCATTTTCCAACTCATCACTGACCTTTTTCATTTTTCATTTTTATTTAATTTCATTTTCCAACTCATTACTAACCTTTAAAATCATTACTAACCTTTTTTTTTTAAGTTATATTTTGATTTAACTAAATATTCATTCAAATCATATTGACATAAAAATGTTTACCTAATGATAACCCAAATACACTCATAACATATTTAAGTGTAAAAGTCTTCATTCTAATATTCACATGGTTTATTTTGTTAGGTTG